>JAQZBX010003032.1:0-15743 GCA_029593785.1 Cabassous unicinctus
ATTACAAATATGGAATAGGATAGAAGATCTGGACAGAATTGCTAGAAGGCCAGTTCCTGAAGTCAGGCATCCATTTCTATTCTCACAGATTTATCCCAAGTACCTGGAACAGTGTCTGGCATGTAAGGCAGCTACAAAATTTGCCAGTGTAAGGAATAAGCATGGGGTTTTATATTAGAAAGGGAAGGTAGGTAGTTTACACCACCTGCCTGCTCTGGGCAATTTTCATCAGCAAGGGATCTGATTATCTTACCTTTTATGAAAATTATGTTTGCTACATGAGTGGTTTTTAAATATAAGAATCCCTTAAAGAGTTTGTCAAAAACTGTGGATTTTTATTCCCACCATCAAAACTCGAGGTCATTTCTTAAAAATGTTAAATATATAATTCCCATATGACCTGGTAATTCCACTCCTAGGTATATACCAAGGAACTAGGGAATAGACACTTAAACAAATACTTGTACCATGATGTTCATAGAAGCATTATTCAAAATAAACCAAGGATGGAAACAACCCAAGTGTCCATCAAGAGATGAATGGATAAACCAAATGTGGCCAATATACAGAATGGAATATCATTCAACTGTAAGATGGAATGAAGTTCTGATACTGCTACAACATGGGTGAGGCTTGAAAACATTACGGTGAGTCAAATAAGCCAGGCACACAAGGACAAATACTGTATGATTTCATTAATATGAAATATTGAGAAACAGCAAATTCATAGAGATGCAAAGTAGAGTTTTCAAGGATGATATCAAATGTCATAAAAGAGCTATATTTTAAAGCAATAAAAATAGAGTATTTGTAAATTCTGGAAATTTTTAAAATTAAATTAAATTAAATTAAATTAGAACAACTAGAACAATAACAATCTAAGTCAGTTGGTCAAGATGAAACCCAAGTCTCTATGGTTGAATTAATGCAGAAAAATATGGGCTAAGCTTTGAAATCCTTGAGTTAGATTCTGGGTGGCAGTGTGTGTGTGTGTGTGTGTGTGCGCGCGCGCGCGCCCGTGCCCATGTGTGCAAATGCACGTGCACCTCTGTGTCTGTAGAAAAAAGGTGGCTAGTGAGAAAAAAGAAGACACAAATGTGTGGAAATTCCCACTTAGTGAATAGGGACTCTCCATTAACAATAACCTTTATCTTTACCTCCTTTCAGAAAGAAAGGTCAAGATTGGCCCATTATCGTATCTTCCTATTATATATTTAATTCTCTTCCTTCCTCCACTGCCCCCTTTACTGTATTCAGCCCCTACCCTTAATGAGCCCTTGGAGAGAGTGAGAAAAGAAAACAGGCCTCATCAATTTCCCTAATGAAGCTTTTGAAAACTCATTTTTTTTAACTCCATATTTTTAGATCTTTTCAAACAACGCTGGTATTAGAAGTTTCTCAGAGGCCCCATGGGATTTATGGAAACTTTCATTAAGAAAACTAGGCGATGATTTCAAGGACAGTGTCAAATGTCATCAAAAAAGCTATTTTTAAAGCCATGGATAAGTAGAAAAAGTTTTATTAGGCTCCACATTTGCAGTCAGAGCTTGAAGTTGGCAGGAGAGTGGACGACCAAGACAGGCTTAGGTTTGAATCCTGATATACCAGCCCTGTGTGCTTGTGAAATAGCCATCTCTTTTACAGTCTATTTTTTAAAAATTGAATTTAAATGAAGGAGTATCTGCAAACAAAACACAGACTGTGTTCCTGATAGGTAGAAAGGCATACAATGACTCTGGGTTTTGTTTGTTTGTTTGTTTGTTTTGTTACTCTAAGAACACTTGAGAACTTTAAGTCTTATTATTTCACCTCTCCTTAGAGCAGGAGTTCTTAACAAGGGGGCCGTGAGCTTGAATTGAAATTCAAAAAAAACCATTATTCACCTGGGGACGTGTTGGTGCGGATCTGATATACGTATTAAATAATACACAGTATAGTGTGGACTTAGTAAGGGGTCCACGGTTTTGACCTGACAGGCAATGGGGTCCGTGGAACAAAAAAGGTTAAGAAACCCTGTCCTAGAGTCTCTTCAGATGAGCTTCTTTTCTTCTCTATATTTCTTAGACATTATCTAATAATTCATCATTTTTCTTTGTTGCCACAAAGAAAACTCACAGCCCACAGGATCTCCAGTTTCCTCATGTTCCCATGGGAAGCAGTAAAACATTTGTACAAATCCTGCTATGATCACACAGAGTACCCATTCGCTACAGCATTGTTCATAGTCTACAACTTGTTGAGTTGCATACTGGGCTCTTTGTTTACCCTGATTAATAAAACATGATCTCTACCCTTAGCAGACTCAGATCTATGTCATGAGAGTGTGAAATATATATATAAAAAAGCTAGGAGCAATATATTATTATAGATGTGATCATGGAAATAGGTCTATGACACTGTAGGGTCCAAAGAAGTCGCCCTCCCTATGGGTGGAATGGAGATTCTAGGAATTCTTGAATATTGCTGAAAAGGGAGGTGAAGAGGAAAGGGAAGGCTAGACACATCTTGCAGACCATTTAAAGGGTCTAGAAGCTAGGTCAAAATGGGTTTTTCAGTGATCCATAAAGCTAGTATTTCAGATAGAGGCTTGTTAATAGAAGACCCTCTATGTCTTGCTGAAGAGCAACTTTGTTGTCCTTGGAGATGTTAAGCATATTTTAGCAATAAAGTACAGTGCTTGAAATAAGTATCGTGTAGAATGTATGTGGGGTTGGGCCAAGAGTGAGGTTTCCAAGTGGATAAGAATTTAGCATGATAAATGCTAGTGATCTCAGCCCTTCCATGGAATGACTTTGAATCAGTGATATAAATGGGCTGGAAATGACAGTGTAGCCATTTGTACCATTGTATCAAGGACATTTGTCATTGTTTCTCAATTAACCCTGTACCATCACCAACATTTAAAAGTCACTCAGCTTGCTCATTTAATTCATTCTTAATATAGTCTACAAGGTAACTAATGTCAATTGTTATAAGATCAATCACCAATCAGGGGTAGCTGGAAAAAGCAACTTACTTTTTGAGGAATCAGATTATGAACTATATTTGTACAAAAGACATGAAAGTTCTAGACTCTCCCTTACCACAATGGGAACATGTTCAAGAGATATTCCCTGGATTTTCATATTCTTGGAATTCATAAAATATAGTCAATCCCCAGTCCTTAGTCTGGGCTAATACATCAGGCCCACCCAAGAAAAATATGAGTAGCAGCCAACAGAGAATCAAGCTTCTGGGACTCTATTTCTGTTCACAGAATTGTCTAGAAACCCAAAATTTAGCTTGTTTTCACATAACTCTTTCAGTATTATTTGCTTCTTTTTTCACTTGACAAGAAGAAAAAGAAGCAGCAGTAGCAGCAGCATTTCTTGCTTTACTCTCATACCTCTTTTTTTTCCCCTGAGAAAGCTCCCTCATCTGTTTGCTCTTTGTTTTTTGCTCGTTGTTTTGCACTCACTGTGTGCACGTTGTTTTTGCTCATTGTCTGCTCATTTTTCGCTAGTTGTCTGTTTTTTGTTTTTTTCTTTAGGAGGCTTTGGGAACCAAATCCAGGATCTCCCATGTGGAAGGCAGGTGCCCAACTGCTTGAGTCACATCCATTCCCTGCTTGTTTTTGTTTTGCACATTGTCTGCTTGTTGTTTGCTCGTTGTCTGCTCACTGTTTTTACTCATGTCTGCTTGTTGCCTGCTTGTAGTTTGTTTGTCGTCTTTGGGAGGCACTGGGAACTGAACTTGAGACCTCCCATGTGGGAGGTGGGTGCTCAACAGCTTAAGTGACATCTGTTCCCATCTCATACCTCTTTGACCTTTGTCATTTGTCAAGAATAGCTTGTGCTATTCTCTGAATCATGCCATTCATGTCCGTGTGGCCAATTTGTGATACAACATATATCCCAGGTATGCTTGGACAGGTTCTCTTGGCCCAAGCCTCTGCTTTGACCCAACTGAACAGAACTATCATAAGCCTCAAAAGGGAGGGCATGGGTACAAGGTACCAGGACAATTAAATACAGATGATTCTTGTCCTCCATTCAAATGTTAATTGTCTGCCATGGACTCCATGGCTGTTTTTGTGGATGAGCTTCCTAATTTTCTTCATTGTGTCATCTTCAGAGCTAGGGCTAAATTGCAGGCTTCAATTACTTTTCTTAATAATGGAGACTCTCATGCATTATATTCTCTGTCCTTCACAGTAGCTTTTGATGTGTTGCCCCAATGGATCTTTTCAGAAATGCTGTAGATGGGTTATTTGTAAGAAAAGCCTAGATGCTGTATCTTTCCCAAGTACTGGATTCGCAAGGAGTAATGTGATAATGATGGCTTGGAGCTGGCAGCATGCAATCTCGCACTACTTTATCTGAATTACTTAAATGGGGAATTTCTGCCTGCATTCTATTACCGATTTTCATGTTTCACAACCTGTAGTTTCCTAGTCTTCAGGGGAAAAGGAAGCATAGCTCAAATTAGAAAGTGCCTTGCCAAAGCCAGCAAGAAAAGCCGTTTCTCCTTGATTTGCAGGGACTCCTTTGAATCTCCTTAGTGGGTCCTGAGAGACCCATATTTTGTCTTTGGGAGCAGGTGCAACACAGAGTTGATTCATGATTTTAGCTGAGGGGACACAAATGACTGAATTATTTTCATGTGGATAATGTACTAAGAGGCCTCCATTCCATCACGGCCTGATTCTCCCAGTCTGAGCTCAGCATTCCCATTTTGATTTTGAAAATTAACAATATTTATGGGTTTGTTTTTCATTTATAAAGATAGCAACTGTTCATTTTATAGAATACAAAAACTATAAAGAAGTATAAAGAAGAAACAAATTCTCTCACAAACTCAGTGTTAATATTTCATTGTTTTAAAAATAAAATTATAGTCAGGTATATTAATTTATAGTAGGACTGTAATACACTTCTAATATATATATATGGCTATATCTCTAACCAACCAACCATCCATCTATCCATCCTTCCATCCATCCATCCATCTATCCATCCATCCACCCTCCCACCCATGTCTGCTTTGTTTAAGAATATATTTAAAGCAGCTTACTTTATGTTATGAGAATTTTCCCATTGAATAAAAATACACAACAACTGAATGGATTTTAGTATCTGTGTTGATTTTTATTATGAAAATATGAGAACCCATTTTCAAGAAGTAAATTCTCTGGAATGTGTATATAGTGTATACTCGCTTCTGTAAATAATATACAAAATGCCTCACAGCAAGGAAATAAGACCCTCTGTTTGGTTGGTTTTGGATGTTGCTTCCCAGTACTATAATCCTACCATTAGAGTAGAACTTGATTATATGGAATATAGAATTTTGGGGTTGAAAGTGAGCTCAGAAGCCCTGTGGCCCTGTGGTTTCTAAAGCCCTAGAGTTCCAAGGAGGTACCTTGGGGATTGCCTTCAGGAGGTGGCTTCACAACTCTACTTCTTGGTTTTACAAAGTGTGTTGTTTCTCACAATGATAGTTTTTTGGTTTGTTTTTGCATGAAGACTTCTGCTGTCGAAAAAGGACTCACTGAGCACTGCTGATCTTGGCCAACGTCCTCTCCATGGTGGCTGCCTTCCCTACAGCCACCTGGGCCATTGGCTTTCTAGGTTCTACTCCATCTCCCCCAGTCATTTGCTGCACAGCATGCAAACCCTAGCTCCAAGATACCCACATGGCTTCGTCTGTCCCCAACCTGAAATTTAATAGACTTACCTGCATTGTCTTTTAGAGGATTTTTAAAATATCATAACCATGTTAAGTAAATCTCAGATATTATCCTTGGGCTAAGAGAATAATCAGCTACATTATTTCCTATTTTTCCTACTTCAGTCATTTCTGTGCAACATGTTATTTCCTGTAAAGAGAAGCTGGGCAAATTGAAGTTGAGGGATTTGGATGATACGGTGCAGGTATCAATTTGCTAATCATTGAGATCACTGATTTAAAAATACACACACACACACACATATTCAAATTCACATTCATATATACATATGCATCTTTTATGTTTTTAGGACATATGCATGTGTGCCATGCCTATTAGGTACCAGAACCTGTCTCAGAGATGTGAAGCTGGCAGTATAATAGAGGCAGATAAGCACAGTGCTCACACATTTTTTTAAATTACAAAATGCACAATGCATTCTGGAGTGGATGTGTGTGTGAAGCTTCTAGGAGAAATCAAGAGGAAAGCCTCTCCAAGAAGTGCATTCAGGAGACACAGAATTGCAGCAAGCCTAGAAAGACCAGCTGAAATTTCTCTTGAAGATGTGAAGCAGAGAAAAGGAGTTCCATTCAGTGGGAACAGCAGTTTTAAGTGTGTTTACCAAATCCACCCTGGTTCAGTATTTGCGGGGCCACAGAGCTTCAGAGTGGGGATGTTGCCAGGGATGAGTCAGGAGAAGCAAACAGGGAACAAATCATAAAAGTCTTCTTTGCTTTGCAGAAGAGCTGTCCCACCTGTTGAAGTTAATATCTAAGCTTTAAATAATGCTAAGCTAATAATCACTGTTCAACTATGGCTTCAATTTAAGCAAAATATATATTCATCCCAGCCATTTTTCATAAAGCCTTGTGCTTATATAATCAGAAATTTCTCAAAGTATGGATGACTCTGTCTTATAGTTCAGGTACAGAATATAGACTTGCGATCAGGAAATAATGAGATAACTACACTACTTTATGCTCCACAGTCAGGCTTAATCATTTTTAAAGAATGTCTAAAATTCTATTAAGTTTAATTGTTGAAACTATTAATAAACCAACAGAAGTATTTGGAAAATAGCACTTAGAGTTTTACTTTAATGATTCAGATGGTGTTTGAGAATAGAAAAAAGGATCTTTATAAAATCCTTGGGCAGAATATTTTGCAGTATTTTAGATTATTGCAATACAAATAACTGGCTACACAATCTACTCTGTTTCCCAAGCCAGAAAATTGAGTCTTCTTCATGCTTCTTTTCTCAACCACTCTGCCATCTCTCTCTCCTCCACTTTTCTCAAATCCCTTTGCCAGTACTCTAATTTCAGAATCCACTTGGCTCTAATTTTCCATCAAGTTTCAACTTGAATGGGCTCTCCCTATAAAGCTTTCCTATGACTTCTCAACCCAGATGGAACTGATTATGCCCATTTTCTTCTCATACCTGAACCCTTATATTACTTTTAGGTATGTTCTCTGCTACATCTCTGTCTCCCCTCCTGGACTACGACCTGCCTTTTGAAAGCAGAGATGGAGCTATGTTCAACTATTTCCCCTGCACTTGGCACAAGGCCTGACACACAATACCTGATCAGGCAATATTTGCTGAGTGAATGACAAACACCCATAAATGCTTCCCTGCCCAGTAATTTTATTTCTTAATTTCTGTAAGTGATTTTTCATTTTAATTAATATGCTCATTAATACATGAGGCCAAAGCAGATGGCAACTCTGTACTCTTGGGATTTGGGAGATGTTTATCTGGTAAATGGCAAAAATGTGTACAAACAATATTTTCAACATGAATCTGAGAAAATGCTCACATTTCTCTGTAGATGGCGGCATACTGGACTCAGGTCTAGACCACTATTTTTCTTCATTTTGGTGATGTTGTCTTTGTTTGCTTGGTGTGTGTGTGTGTATGTGTTCGCATAGACACCTATTTTAAAAGTTACATAATTATTTTTCTTTTCTTCTACTTTACTCGTCTCTCTTTAGTAAGAATAAAAAGTTTCCCCAGCAATGTATGACATTACTCAAACACCTTCCAGCCTGCCCTCAGCACTGGTTGTCAAAGCTCTACTTTTTTCCCAGTCTGATAGGTCTAAAGTAATGTCTCCTAGTCACCATAATTTGCATTGCCTTGTCCAGTAGTGATGTTGAACAGCTGGATTAATGCAGTTATCTCCCTGGAAAAATGTGACGTCAGATACCTGCAAAGCCCCTTCTCACTTGTCCGCTGCCCACCTCTGATTTGAGGAGCAGCATCCTTGGAAATTTTGGCATGCACAGACTCAACCACTCAGGCATCCCATAACTGGCGTGCATTAAGGTGATGCTCTAGGCTATATAGCACATCCATCTTTCAGCAAACAAGCTTTCCAAGTACCAAAATAATACCTAAAGATCTGGGTATTATTTTCAGCATCATCCAGAGTCAAAATTACTCTACTCACAATTGAGTTGTTTTTCTTGAGAGTTCCTCACATTTTATATTATGGGAATTTCTGTATTGAGTACATGTGTTCCCTCTTAACAGAAAAGCTGAGTCATGTTCACTGGTGGACTATGAATTCCTGATGACACGTTAAGCATTCTCAGTTTTTAGGAATATGTCACAGCAGGAAAGAAGAGGAATTGTGAAATGAATGGCTGCTGGTTTTAGTTTAAGGAAAAGAAATACTCTGTGAGGCAGATTCTGGGACCCAGATGAGCTGTCATCTGGAGTGTCTGTAAAGTCTTTGAAGCAGCGACGCCACTACAGCTCCACAGAGGACAGGCTGGAGGAAATAGCTTTACAATGCAGCAAGAAGGATGTAGGCAAAATTCATTGTGGGGGACAAAAATATACTTCATCTTAGCCAAAAGGCCAAGAAATGATGAGGGCTAAAAATAAAGGAAAAGTTTGGAACTTTTTCAAACGTGTAATTTTATTGTTTACCAAAGGGGGAAAAAAAAGATAAATTCTGCTTTGTATTATTTTGAAAGTTGTTTTTTTCTTCCATGTTGGAAAACACATATTCATTAGAAAAAAAACATGAAAAAATATATTTTTAATAAACACCCTGCAGGGGTGGTCTGAAGATTGTGCTTCTTTGGG
Source organism: Cabassous unicinctus (assembly GCA_029593785.1). Classification (NCBI taxonomy): domain Eukaryota; kingdom Metazoa; phylum Chordata; class Mammalia; order Cingulata; family Chlamyphoridae; genus Cabassous; species Cabassous unicinctus. The sequence goes on from JAQZBX010003032.1 coordinate 8,805, forward strand.
CAAATCTGATTGGAGGTGACTCCTAGATTGGAGGTGGCCTCCTAGATTTGGGCATTTGGTTGATTGGCAATCCTGATCTTTAGTGTGAATTTTTTTTTTAATGTTTTCTGGATCTTTCTCAACATAAAAACTGGAAGCTGGGAAAGTTTCTGTTAGCACCTCCTAAATCTGAGGCTTTAATTGCAATCTGAAATTTTTATATTCCTTGTGAAAACTATTCCCTGTGGATTCATTTTTCAAAACAAATTTGTAAAGACAGCAATTTATTTTCATTTGATAGATGGCAATCTCAGAATTTTCCAGGGCATGGCACATCCTGTACAGATTAACAAATGTGACCATTTCCATCTCGGAAGTCAAGGAAATCATATACTAACAGGTATTAGTCAGTTATAGGATTATTTACTCAACATCTCTAGTTGCTCATGTTAAACTAAGAAATTACACTACGGCCAAATACAAGCAAGGATGTGAGAACCTATATTAAGACAAACTAGTATCTGAAAAAGGAGAAGGAGAAGAAGAAAAAATAGGAGAATCGGAAGAAGAGAAGGAGGAGGAGGAGAAGTGTGATGCTTGGGCTAATGTGTCAACTCGGCCAGGTAATGGTGCACAAGTTGTTGTCAAGCAAGAACCAGGCTAATTCTAATACATCGGCATTTCACGGACTTTAATCATCAGTGAGTTGATTGCCTAGATGGCTGGTTTCATCTACAATCAACTAAGGAGATTGCCATCAGCAATGAGTGAAGTCTTATCCAATTAACTGAAGACCTTAAAAGGAGAATTGATTTCAGCATTCCAAGAGAGAATTCCCATCTCTACTTCAGACAACCAGTGTCTCCTGGGGAACTCATCGAGTACCTTCATCAAAGCCCCTGGATTGCACCCTGCCCTACAGAATTTGGACTTATGCATCCCAATGGACCTGTGAGACAATTTTATAAAATCTTATACTATTTATAGATATCTCCTGTCATTTGTTTCCCTAGAGAATCCTGACTAATACAAAGAGGAAAAGTAGGGGGCGAACGAGAAGTCAGGATGATGTGTATGTGTGAAAAATAGTTATCTAGTAGAGCTGTTTTGACCATGTTTGGGGAGTCTCAGCTGAAATATTGACTGATAGCTATGACATGTTATTAGCTGCTTTGCAGCAATATATCTGTGCAGTTGGAAGTAACATGTGCCCATGGAACAGGAGGCCTCAGATATTAGGAATGACAATTCCTTTGGGATCTCAGAACCTCACCTGGGAGAACTGCATCTTCATTCTCCTCTCCACAAACCCTACTGAACATATAATGTGTGACTAGCCCCATGCCAGGTGCTTGGATATATAACTACTGGGATGGACAAGATCATGTTCTTTTGCTAGAGGAAGTCATGACCTTTTAAACAAATCATCGGGTAAGTTTATGTTACTGTGGAAGGTAATGTGTAAAGGGCTGAAGAGAGAGTTATCTTATATACTCAGATGGATCACAGACGTCTTCCCAGAAGAGGCACTTGGTCTGGGGACTGACATCCTCCTGGAAGTCGGGGGTTTACACAACAGGGGTCTCTTCCTTTTCAGGTCCTTAGCTTTTAGCATCTCCAGCTGCTTGACTTGATCTTAAGGCTATAGAGAAATCACAAAACAAAATTCCATAGATTCAAAGCAATACCTAACTTTTATAAACAAATGGAAATAAATGTGTTAGTACAAGTGAGAGAATCATGTGTGCCCTATGATTCCAATCATTCAGCAGCACATTTTTTTTTTTTTGCATCAACTAAATTATCCAAGGAAATCAAGAGTAGAAAAAGAGCCTGAGGTCAGGGTTCCATTTGCAGGTGGAGATGGCACCTCTGGGTCTAGTCAGGGGGCTGAAGCTCCCAGGCTGTGGTTGACACTCAAGCAGCATCTGTGTTTAGCTCTAACACAACTTTCATAGCAACCTTAGAGCACAAGCAAATGATAACCGTGTTTTCTATCAAGCTTGCTAAATCAGGCCTGCCAAATCCTGTCTCCTGGGGAGGCTTTGAGAATTAACTAGACGATACTTGTCAAGACTGTGATAGCTGAGACAGGAAAACATTACCTCATCCCTGCACTGGCTCATTTGACATTCCACCTTCAATTACTCAAATTAAATGTAGAAACAAAGGGGGGAAATGATGGCCTTTATTTGTGTGTCTGTATTGTGTGTGTGTGTAAGAGAGAGATTTTGAGCTTTTAGGTGACAGAAAGAAGAGGTCTAGAAGTCCAATTGGGCAAAAGTAGGTCGACTGAAAAAAATGACAGAGCCAGAAATGGTTAAATTCATTACCACCCAATAACCCATTTGCCTGTTTTTTTCAATTAATCATCTAGTGTGTTCCAGGCTCTGTGGTGGACAGTTGAGGGTACAGGGTGAACCAGACAGATATGGCTCAACTCCATTAAGACCATGCTCCCTAGGGAACCACTGGATCAATAAAGAGCTCATGAGTTCTGGGAATTCAGGCAGCAGTCCATTTCACCCTGAAGGACTGAGCTAACTTTCTACACAGTAGAAATTACAAGACCCAAAAAGGATGTGGGGCTGGAGTGGTACAGAGCCCCTGTACATCCAATTTCCAGATGTATACTTCAGCTCCGAATGGGTCTACTAAATCTCCATTGTATAGGTCAGACCTAAGTGGGATTTTGAAGGTAAAAATGAAGTCATAAGAAAGGAAGAAATGGTATTGGAACCAAGATAAGAAAAGGGACTGAGCAGATCTGGGGACATACAGATGACAGGATATGGAAAGAATGCCTGATGTGCTTTAGCATAAGATGGAAGATGATTGATTGAGTCCCCAAGTTTCTGGGGTATGAGCAAAAGGTGGTGAGTCAGTTTAGATATGTACTAACCACTGAGATTTTTGCCCTTAGGGAGTGTGTGGTCTAATGAGTGAGGCAGATCTGTAAACTGACAACCATAAAATATTGTGGTGAGTGCAATGAAAAGAGAAACCTTGTAAGAGGCATAGCTGATTAGATAGAGGGTTCTGTCAGAAATCTTCCAGGAAGGAACTTCAGGATGATAAAAGTAGAAATTGGCCTTTTTTCCATGGAAAGGGGCTATTTTGTAAAATCAAAGAAGATCCCACTAACTTCAAAATTTTCATACTTCTCTGACTTTAGAAGAAACTAAAAAGTTCTTGACTGATTTTTTTGAATGTAGAATGACATAATCACATAATTTGTGGAATATTGTTTTATATCAGCTCTAAAAAGGATAGGGAAGGGTACTTTGAAAAGGAATGAAAAGAGATGGCAGGATTCATTCAGTAACACAGTTTCAAAATAGGGTGGTGAGAATTTGAACCAGTATCATGACTACTAATATGTAAAGGAAGAGGCCAATTCACAAGCACATTATGGAATCATATGAAATCTTGAGTTCATCAGTGAAGTATCTGAGCTATATTGTGTCTTCATGAAGCATTATTTTTTTTTCAGCAAACAATGAAACTTGTTTAAAAAAATCATGAATCTTGTAGTCAAAATCGTTCATTGGCTGCGAGGTCCAACTCCAGCTCATATTTAAAGATAGTGATCAAGTCAATTCTAATACCTGCATTTCCTTTCCTCATCTCCAAAATGAGCAAGGGAGGTGATATCATTTCTAAACTTCCTTCCCAATTGATTATTGTATAGTCTTGTTATTCTTGTATTGCAAACAAAGATGAGGATTCCTCACTAGGAGCCTGACTGACTTAAATCCAATTTGTCTAGATATATGGTGACTGTAAACCTACATTGGAGGGTGAGACAAGCTGGCAGGGCCACGCTCTCTCCCACATCTCTCTCTGTGGGTGGGATGCTCCAGGGCTTTGTACCAGGCACATGATCAGGAGCTACAGCACGAAAAGCTCAAGATGCAAACACAGCCATTCTGACTCCAAGAAAGTAAAAATGGAATGGGTTTAAGGAGGATGAATTCAGATAACAAACAAGCAATAAATAGGATCAAATATTTGCAGGATGTACTAGGGTGGGGTGCAGGCATGGGAGAGAGCCAGGAGAACATTAAGTTTAGAAACAGGAGGGTAGGCGAGAATGATGTTTCTTTGTAGAAGCTCATCATGAAGAATTCGCCCCCAGGGATTCTGTTCATGGGGCTTAAAATTCTTGACAAACTATGTGCGTGGCTTGTGCAAGATGTGCTTTCTGCTTAAAGTTATGCTGTAATTCTGAAGTTTCCCGAATGATTTTAAAGCACTGTGCTTGCTTTTCAGCCAGGAGATAGTAGGGGGTGTGTGTTTGTGTGTGTGTATATGCAAACAGGTGCTGGCAATGGGCAGAAACCCTAAAGTAAAGCATTACATTTTTTCTTAACCTTATTTGAGACCACTGACAGAGGATATACTGTGAGTCAATTTAAACAATATTATATTTGAAATGAAATATATTAATGGGTTAATATCAGGCAGAGTCCTTGGGTTGAAATCTCCTTTCTAACAAACATTAAATGTGTGACATAGGGCATGTTACTTAATTTTTCTTTGCCTCAATTTCTTCATATGTAAAATCAGCATTATAAAAATACTCATCTCATATGATTGTTATGAGAAATGAATTATTCATATTTAAAAATGGTCTGCCATATACTAAGTGCACAAAACTGGAAGCTTTTATGGAAAGCAAATGTTAAAGAAAACTAAAAAGCAGATATTTAGGGGAAGCATTTACTTTTGTTTAATTTCAGGTCGAAAATATAGTATATTTTGAAAGAGCAAACATTGCTCCCATTTTTTAAATATCATATGTAAGATGAATGAGGTCTAGAAATTCCATGGAGTAGAGGGAGATGGCTTCTAATCAGAAATTTTATGTTGTTCTCTGTTTTGAAATCAGTAGTTTTATTTTCATTCCCATAACCCATGTGAAATTGTGAGCTAACAGCTCTCTCTATTCTGAACATAGGTACAACTTGTTCTTATCCCAGAATTCCATCCCAAATCTATCTCATTGGTCCCTAAAATTAGTTCCTTCTCCCTCCTCACATCCCAGGAAGGTGATTAGACATCCTTTCTCTATCACTCCCTTTAAATGCTTCTGAGCATTGTCCCCTTGTAACATCTCTCCTCAATGAAATGCCGATGGATAACGCAACTGTTTTCTCACTGAAGAGGATAAAGAGAAGAATAAAGTGCGCAATCTCACTGGGATATAAAAACTTTGTCTGAACAACTCGCTTAGGCATGTGTTTCTATGACAGAAGTACAGGAGGAATGCTAGGGAGGTTCAAGGAAGAAAGACTTACCCTGGATTAGGTGAGAAAGAAAAAACTCAATGGAAATGTTAGTGTTGAAACCAAATCCTGAATACCAACATGACTTGATCACTGGGATGTTGTGGATGAGGAGGGACTGCTGAGTAGGTGAACCATCATGAGCAAGGTCAGAAGAGAGGTGGAGGGTCACATACATCAGGTTTACAGAAGAGCTAATAATTCTGTCAGTCTGGGACTTGGGATCTTGGAGAGGGATGGAAATAAATGGGGTTAGAAAGTGAAGGGAACTATCAGCTGTGAGGAACACTATATTTATTCACACTATAACTTTGAAATGTAAAATTCATATTCATTTTACATGAAGGAAATCCTTAGAGTGTTGAAAATCTTTCCAAAGATCACTCAGAAAGCAGTAGACCTCTTTGGCTTCCATCCACCATAAAAGGTCAGAAAAGGATTTTGCACTTTGTTCCATAATAAGTCGTGGTAAGTCCTTGACAATACATAAACAGGCATATAAAAGGATTGATGTTATCTACGGAGAAGATAGAGCTGGTAGAAATTTGCAGACTAAGTTGGAGAAAAGAAAGAGAAGGAATGGGGAGGCCAGGGAAAAGCATGTGGTACATTCGATTTGAACTAGTTTAGTGATGGGAAAGGAAAGTCATGAATTATCATGAGAAACATTACAGAGTTACAGAGGCCTAAGATCTAAGACATTAAAGTCCTTTGACTTTAAGCCACAGAACATTTTGTTATGACTAATAGGTTTAAATAGGCTTCCCTTCTCAAATATTTAACTCTGCCAGAATATGCATTTTCACCACCTCCATGATGGCTTAGTCAGGCAGGCTTCTAAGAAACAGTTTCCTTTCACTCATATTTTCCTCTATTACTGTGACCCAAATAAAAACTCAGTGGAAACCAGGACAACATCATGGCAAGCTCATTATCTGTTGTGTGGAGGTGGAGACCTGCTGTCATTAGCATGGGGGAGGACAGATGCTAAAATTCTAACTTCCCAAAGTGGAATTATACAGCAAAATTGAGCAAGAGTTGAGAATTGAACAGAAATGAAAAGAAGGGCTTATGAAAATGTGGAGATAGACAATGAAATTTAGCAGTTCTTATTGTCCACATTCATAAATAAAATAACGAGGTGGATGCAATGACTATATTGATGTAACTTGCTTCATATATCCTTGCATTTGCACGGTAGCCATTAGTATTCAAAGTGTTTTTCATACCTACCGTCTCATTAGTTCATCACAACTAATTGAAATAGATCAGAAGAGGAAGTAAGGACTAGAGCGGAGGTGACTTTGCCAATGTGCAGCCTAGCCTCTTCATGCTTCAGCATGGCCTCGTTTTCTTACTAGATTCATTAAAATTATCATTTCCCTTCCTATTTTCATCTATTTTCTTCCTGCTCCTGTACATTTACCAAAAGCTCTGATTGGTTTGAACTACTTGCTAAAATTACAGAGTAACAAAAAGGAAAATCCCAAGTTCCTTGACCTTGCAGTTTTTCTGAGAATTACTGAATAATATAAAGTCCAAACACGTGAAGCTAAGTGTGGGTTTTAAACCAACAGTTTGCAACACCAGTGAGTTGAGACCAATTCCAAAGTGCTGCACATATTTTTCTATCATAATAAAGTGCTATAGTTGGGGAATGGTTTACATTTCA
>JAQZBX010003032.1:15843-67806 GCA_029593785.1 Cabassous unicinctus
GTTGTAGCATATATCAGTACTTCATTCCTTTATATGACTGGATATTATTCCAGTATATTGACATACCACATATTGTTTATCCATTCTTCAGTTAATGGACATTTAGATTGTTTCCATTTTTTGGCTCTTAGGCATGATGCCACTATTGTCACACATGTACAAGGTTTTGCAGGAACTTATATCATCAATTCTCCTTTGCATACACCTAAAAGTAGAGTTGCTGGATCATATGTTAATTTTTGAGGATCTGCCTAAATGTTTTCCAGAGTGGCTGCATCATTTTCCATTGCCACCAGCAATGTAAGAGGTTCTGATTCTTCTATATCCTTGCCACCACTTGTTAGTATCTGTTACTATTGTTTTATAGTCACCCTAGTGAGTGTTAAATGGCAACTCAGTGTGGGCTTTTTCTTTATTTTTAAAGAAAATTTAGATTACAGAAAGATTATATTGAAAATATAGGAGATTCCCATATACCCCTCTCCTCCCCCTCCCACACTTTCCCTCATTAACAGCATCTTTCATTAGTATGGTACATTTTTTACAATTGATGAACTAATATTGAAGCATTGCTACTAAACATGGTCAATAGTTTACATTATGGTTTATACTTTGTACTGCACAATTTTATAGGTTTTGACAAAATGTATAATGGCCGGTATCCATTACAAAACCATGCAGAACAATTCCAATGCCCTAAAAATGCCCTACGTTCCACCTATTCATCCCTCCCACACCCCTCAGAACTAAGTACAATTTTTCAAGAATAAGGTTCGTAGTTACATGCATGAATATGGAGGGCTTCACTGGTCTGTTTTCTTTTATTGGACACTGCATATGTATTCTAGAGATTCTACAGATTCTTGCCCCTCTATTTAAGAGCATAGCAGGACTCCCCAGGATGGGGGCTGAATATTTTCTTGTTTATTGTGTGGGTCTCTACCCCCTGAAATAAAATCCTATGACAAGATGAACCCTTTCATATTCCACAGAAGCATCCCCCAGGAGCACCCTTTCCCACATATCCCACCACCACCGACAACTTTCACCAGTGACCCTCCCCTGCCATATTTGCCAAAAAAAAAAACAAAAAAAAACACAAAACAAAACATTCCCACCATTGTAATTTCAACTGCAGACCTACAAATCCCCAGAGTTCACCTGTTCCTTCCTCCAGCCCTCTCCCCAGTTCCATGGATATTCCAACCAAACTCCCCATCCTGCACATCCTCACATTCCAGCACCATTGACCCCACTCACATCCCTGCACCATGATCACCTCCATCCACTGCCCAATCACCCATTTCCACCTTATCAAAGGTTTTGCCCATATTGAACATCAGCTCACCACTCTCTACTCCCTTTCTGTTTCCTAATAACCTATCTTTCAGACTCTATCTCTGTGAGTTTGCACAATATGCTTAGGTCACATAAGTGAGGTCATGCAATGTTTGTCCTTTTGTGACTGGCTTACTTCACTCAACATAAGGTCTTCAAGATTCATTCATGTTGTTATGTGTGTCGATACTTCATTCCTTCTTAAAAGCTGAGTAATATTCCATTGTATGTATATACCACATTTTGCTTATCCATTCATCTGCTGATGGATACTTGGGTTGCTTCCAACTTTTGGCAATAGTGAATAATGCAGCCATGAACATTGGTGTGGATATATCTGTTCATGTCCCTATTTTCAATTCTTCTAGGTATATACCCAGCAGTGGAATTGCTGGATCATATGGCAGTTCTATAGTGAGCTTCCTGAGTAACCACCAAAGTGTCCCGCACAATGGCTGAACTATTCTACATTCCCACCAGCAGTAGATGAGGGGTGTCCATTCCTCCACATCCTCTCTAACACTGTTCTTCTCTGTTTTTCTTAATAGACACCAGTCTAATAGGTATAAGATGAGGTCTCATTGTAGTTTTGATTTGCATTTTCCAAATAGCTAGTGATGTTGACCATCTTTTAATGTGTGGTTTTGATTTGCATTTCCTTCATGAATAATGATGTTGAATATCTTCTCATTTGCTTATTGACCATTCATAGATCTTCTTTAGATAAATGGCTCTTCAAATCCATTGTCTATTTTTAAATTGGGTTGTTTGTCTTTTCATTGTTGAGTTCTAAGTATTCTTTATATACAATTAATACTAGATGCACTTCAAACATGATTTGCAAATATTTTCTGCCATTCCATGTGTTGTCTTTTCATCTTCTTATTGGTATCCTTTAATGCACAAAAATTTTTAATATCAATGAAGTCCAATTTATTAATTGTTTTGTCTCTTGCACTTTTGGTGTCACAGATAAGAAACTATTATCTAATCCATACTCATAAAGATGTATACCCAGGTTTTCTTCAGGAATTTTTATAGTTTTAACTATCGCACTTAAGTCTTTATCCATTTTGAGTAAATTTTTGTATATGGTATGAGACTGGGCTCCAAATTCATTTTTTTAAATGTTGCTATCTGGTTATTCTAGCAAAATTAGTTGAAAATATTGTTCTTTGGCCATTGAATTGTCTTAATATCCCCATTGAAAATCAAGTGACTGTAAAGTAAGCATTTATTACTGAGCTCTCATTTCTATTCCATTTTTATATATTTCTATCTTTATTGTAGCACCATATTGTCTCTATTAGTGTAACTTAATAGTAAGTTTTGAAATTGGGAGTGAGAGTCCTCCAACTTCATTTCTCTTTTTCAAGTTTATTTTGGCTATTCTGGGTAGCTTACATTTCCATATGCGTTTTAGAATCAACTTGCCAATTACTGGAAAAGAAACAGTTTGAATTTTAATAGGGATTTCATTGAATCTGTTGATCAATTTGGGGAGTATTGGCAGCTTAATAATATTGTCATCCAGTCCATGAATATCAGATGCCTTTCCATTTGTTTAGATATTCCATAATTTCTTTTGATAATGTTTCATAGTTTTCAGTGTACAAGTTTTACACTTCCTTGGATATATTATTTCCTAATGATTTTATTGTTTTTGAAGATATTTTAAATGCAGTCACTCTCTTTGTTTCATTTTTGGATTACTTATTGTTTGTATGTAGAAATGGAGTTGCTTTTTTAGACATTGATCTTATATCCTGTAACCTTGCTGAACTCATTTATTAGCTCTAGAAGTTTGTGTGCTTGTGTGTGTGTGTGTGTGTGTGTGTGTGTGTGTATCCCCTTGGGTTTTCCATATATAAGATTATGTTATCTACACATAGAGATAGTTTTACTTCTTCCTTTTCAATCTAGATGCATTTTATTTCATTCTCTTGCCTTATTTCTCGGGCTAGAATCTCCAGTATAACGTTGAATAGAAGTGCTGAGAGTGCATATCATTGTCTTGTTCCTAATCAGGGAAAGCTTTTAGTCTTTTACCATTAAATATGATTTTAGCTATGGGTTTTTCATAGATGCCCTTTATCAAATTGAGAAAATTTAAGAAGTGTGTTTTTAATGGACTTTCTATTAATAAAGCTTAGTTGGGTTGATTTTTAAAATACATGATCATTATATTAAATTTAGAAAACAGTCATGTAAAAAGAAGGAAACTTTAAATCAGATCAAAACACATCATCCAAAGAAAACCATTGCAAATATTTAATCTTGTAGATACTAAGAGTAAGATATTAAATTTTAAGATTTGTTCTCTAGTTTTCACTTTGTAGGTAATATTGTGATTAACGTATTTCAGTAAACTAGTTTTTCCATTAGTATAGATTATTTCTGAAAGAATATTCCTAGAAATGGTGTTATTGAGTTAAAAGATATAAATTCAGTGTATACATACACATATATGTATTTGTGTATGTATGTGTGCAAATCTGTCTATATTTATCCATCTGTATAAAAAATTGTCTCTCTCTCTCTCTGTGGGTAAATATGCATACAAAATTAAAATTGATTTTCAAGAATTCGTACTTCTTCCCAGAAGTGTTTGTTTTGATTCTTTAGTAAGTTGCCAATTTTTGGTATTATCATTTTTTAAAACTATTTGTCAATTTAAAAAATAGACATTGTATAGTATTGTTGCTTTTGTTTGACAATTCTAGATTAAAATATTATTTTCAGTGAAATATCTTCCCATTTGTTTTTCATCCTTTGGAATTGCCATGCACATCTATTAGGTTGTTGTCTTAATTTTTTGAGCACTGCATATAGTAAATACATCAATCCTTTGTCTACCACACCTATAAGAAGACTGATTCTTTTTAACATATTATAAATTATACATGCAATTAAGTAACATTTCCTTCAAAACGGTCACAATGGGAAGTTTCTCTTATTCCAATGATGTTTACATTTATTAAGACACTGTGAAATATTTTTATTCTGGAAGAGTCTTAAGAGCTCTAATGCAAACGCTAAAATAAAATCAGCCATTCTTCAAAATTCTGAATGAAATTCAGTGTCATCAGCTTACTCACTCCCTTTACCCCAGACTTGGCTTTGAAATGACTATGGCTATTTCCATACTTAAATCTACCTTCAAAGGATAAACATTTGCAGACCTTGATGGCGTATTCAAAAGGGTGGAGTCTTAGTTCTAAAGTTACTTTGTTAGAATGAAAAGAGTTGCACACTCTTCTAAGCAAGGTTAGCATTACCGGGAAAATTGATTTCTTCCCAACTATGATTACTAGAATGCTAAAATAGACATCATATTTTCGGATGCATTTATATACATATGTATACATGTAGAGTAATTTATGTTAATAATTATGCACATTGTTTGGGGCTTGTTTGTTTTTAATCTTTCATTTCTTCATCACCAGTCCTTAAATTGCCACACTTAAAAAATGCTATTATTTCTTCAACAAATTTATTCAAAGCCATCAAGTTTTTATACAACCCTTAAAAGCAAAATTCAACATCTAGAGTTTATGAAGACACAACTCTTTAATAACATTTTAAAAGAAACAAAAAGGAAGTATGAAACAGTTTTTTTTGCTAGGTCATGTTATCCACAATTTCTAAATCAAAGTAACAGAAATTTATTCAGTATATATTGTATATAAGATTCTGGGTTTCCCTACCCAAACATGGATGATTAAGAGGAAAATTCCTGGGCCCCAAGCACAAACATAATGGAGTTTTTGTGTATCATGAGAGAGTAGCTAGGACTAGCTCTACCTTATGACCTTCTCTTTCAAAGCTGCCTTTTTCAACATCCCGCCTAAAATTTTAAAAACATAGATAAAGGGGGCTTTTGTATGTCTTGCCAAAAAGGCTACTGACCTGAACATCATTAGAAATATTTCCCTTTAAACTCTACAATTTTTTCAAGGACTTCGACTTACAGGTACATTGCTTTACACTCTTCTCTACTGTCCCCAGATTTCACCTTACCTGTGCACCACACATTGCTGTTTTGATAGTTACATTTCTCTATAAAAGAGAACTAACTTTGAACATCAAACTAAGAAACCTATTCTTTTGCGGGGAACAGTATTTGTAGAAATATAAGAAAGACGCTTCCTGTAGGCAAAGATATCTTTTACATTCTTTAACACTTTGCAGATCCCTGTGGGTATCCTAACTTCAGAGATAACCACTTTCAGTTCAGCCCCTTTTCCCATGTCAATGCTAGTCAAGCCAGAGAGCAAGTATTGGGACCACTCTTCCAGTAGGGAGCACACACCCTACTTTCATTAGCTGTCCACAATTTGTGAAGCTCACCTTCTCCAGCAGACACACAGGCCACCAGCCTGCTGTCACTCTAGATCTAGCCTGGGCTCATCTCTAACCTCATGGACAGGTAGAGCCAATGGAGAGTGCGAAGAGTAGGCTCAAAGTTGGTATGTTGGAGAAGCCCATACAGGCCATTATATATCTTGCCATAAACTACAGAATTATGTGGGAGTGAGTATGAACTACATTGTCAACTGTAATCCATGCTTAATGGCAATGCCCCAAAATGTGTTCATCAATTGCAATGAATGTACCACACTAATGAAGGATGTTGTTAATATGGGTAAATGTGAGTGGTGTGGGGAGCAGGGCATATGGGAATCCCCTATATTTTTTATGAAACATTTATCTAAATATCTTTTCAAAAAAATTAAAAAAAAAAACACAAAAAGCAAGGAGTACATCTTGTAAGTTAGGGACTGAAGGAGATTATAGGACAATAAGACTGAGGTAGGAGAGAGGTTAAGAGGAGGAATAAAAGGGCTGTTTTGGCAAATAACAAAAAAGTGTTTCCCTACATCATTGAGTAAACTAACCAAGTGAAGTTAAAGGATGTGAGACAACTTGCCTTTCGTATTTCATTTGATAGTGCCAAAGCATATTTTACTTTGGAAATAAAGGAGTTTTAGAGTCAATTGTTCATTCGCTCATTCATCTAGAGTCTATTAAATTACTTATTTTTACCACACATTGTGCTGTAAGCACTAGAGATACTGAAAACAATAAATAACGTCATCCTGTCCCCTTTAAGAGCTGATATAAAGGAGTTTACTGGTAAACTATTTAAGATAGTAACTGCAAGGATAAAGCACTGAGGAAGACAGAGGAAGGGTTATGAGTTTAAACTTGGGGGAAGGGAAAGGATTCCAAGAGTAGGTGATGACTGAGCTGTGATGATCAGTGCAGCTATCACTTAAGAGAAAATTCCATGAGAACTCCAGGGCACTATACTTCTGGGCATCCAACTATTAGAGTCACATGTGATAATTATCTGCTTCAATGGCCTTGTCCCATTACACCAAGTTCATCTGAAATAAACATTGCTGTGAAAGTTCATTTTCCTGTTTCTCATGACGTTGTGTACTGGCCACCATGTTGGAGAAAGGATTATCCAGTGAGAAACGAGGGAATTGACATCTATTATGGCTCAAGCACTAACTTACCCACAGAGTTTCAATCATACGACTATTCTTCAGGCAAATATCACCTCCATTTTACACACTAGGAACTGAATCACAGGTTAGTTAAGTAGGTTACCTAAGATCTGCATAGACAGTGAGTGCCAGAGCTTTCTGTGAAGGAAGAAGCATTGCCTTGGAAAAAAAAAAGAAAAGAAAAGAAATGTCCATATCTGGAGGAAGAGCTCTTGTACTCAATGTTGCGACAACTACCACTCACCGATTGTGCAAGCCTAAGGAAGTCACTTACCTCCTCCGCATTTCTGCAGTCCTCTTTGTAGAGCAGAAATATCAGCCCTGAGGTGTTGCAATTTGGATGCAGAGAGAATCTATTTTCATTTTTTTAGAAGCTGTAGTGAAAACTATGATTCCATGAGCACATATCTGGATGGAAGTTTAAGCTCTGGGGCATGAATATAAGAAACATTGCTCAGTTCATGAGACAAGAAAAATAATTTGGCAGAGTGTGAGTAGACCAGCAGGAAAATTGATAGCTGACATGTCATGAATTGATCCCTCCACAAATCTTTGGTGACGTTATTAAACTCATAAAATACTTGGCTAAAGATATTTTTTAACAGGAGGGAGGGACCAAAGAACCAATGAAGTGACTGGGTTTCACACCAGCACTGAGGTGGGACACACAGGTGCAGGCTTAAACAACAAAGAGAGAAGGGGGACCTGGAACGAGGTCTCCAGGGAAAGGAGAGAGCTAGCTCTACTTCTTACAGAAAGCCACAAAGATCACAGTAGATGAATGACTGAGCAAGCTTGAGTACAATGTAATCCTCAATTATTATGAAGGAATATAATGAATTCCATGTGTTCTAGCTCATTCTCCAGGGTTTAGGGTATTGGTGTGACTCTAAGTTCAATCTTTCCCAGCTTCTCACAAAAAGAACCACGAAAAGAGAAAGAAAAATATTTAAGTCCATAATGACATCACAGAACGTGACATTTAGTCTTAGGGCTCCAACTTGAGTCAGCAGAACGAGAATTATGAAGTGAAATCTATGAACCACATATGAACTGCAAACAGCCTACCTGCTGGTCTGAAATTCGAGCATCCCTGAGTCACAGATGCAATGCTTGTGTGAAACGGAAGCCATAGCCATTGTCCTATGGCAAACCTGCTTGAAGCCATAGGAGTTTGTAGGACCTAGGGGTTAAGGACCTTCGCTGGGCTATTTTAAGGCTGATCTTGCAAGATAGAAAATTGCCTGAGATTGGTCAATTTATTACCTAATAGCTTTGGATGGTGGACACAGAAATCAAGAACTTTGAAGAAGCTCTTGATGAGCAAGCTGTTAGTCTTGATCAGTAAACTATTCGAGTTGGCTCGCAGTCCTACCTCGCACAACAAGCCCTTGCTGGGCCAAGAGCTAAGTCATTTCTGTTTGTCTCAGTATTAACAGAGGCACAGAAATTTACATTGGTTTCAGTTCTCAATAGGTTATCTAACATCATTTCTGACTTGATTAATTCTTTATTCTTCTAATTTAAAAGTATTACTCAGTTTTTTAAGGAGTGATTTTGTCATTACTTTTGCAGGAATGTAGCCCCCCCTTTTGATAAGCACAATCACATCAATTTTTAGTTTTGCTTGTCAGTTTAGGGAGCTTCACTTCCATTGTGTCTCAGATATAGCTTGTGTGCCGTGAGTTCTTTTTTCTTTTATAGAAACAGTTATTCTCAAGTTATTCTTAAATGGCCCATGTTCTCTACACTCAGTAACTATAATATTTTCCTCAACACCTTTTCTTTTTGTTATAATTTATGTTTTCTATAAGAGAATGGTACTTTGAAAAATTAAAACGAGACATTTAAATATATGCATACAATAAAGAATCATAAGATAAATGCTAGAGCATTTACAAAGTTTGTTTCTCTGGGATGCGGACCAACTAGGTAAATGTTTAAAATATACTATGCCTATTTTTCATGTCCCTTTAAGGAACAGGTATAATATTTGCCATAAGGAGAAAGCTCACTTTAATTTTCACAAAAAGTAGTAAAAAGGCACATGCTAGCTTTCCATCCCTCTGCTCCTATCCTCACTTTTTGCAAGGGTTTAGGAAGTCTGGGGTTGGAGGGGCATGTGCCAGTGGGATGGAACAGAGCTTGTAAAAGCGGCAGCAGGCAGCATTCCTCCGCAGCAGGTACATTTTCTAACCCACTGAAACAATGTTCCCATTGCAACCCTTTGTGCTACAAGAGCCATCTTTTGTAGGAGACCTGGGAAAGTTGAATGATTTTCCATTTCTCAGGTGAGTCCAGGTCCCATCACTCTCTCTGGAAGCAAGATGCTCCTGCAGCACCTGCAAAAAGCACACCCAGAGTCCACAGTCGGGAAATCCTACATTTGTAGGTTTTTAAATCAATGTCCATTTTAATTTTCCACATGAAGACATCTAAACATAGGAGTGAAACTTGGACATTTCAAATTCTTCTTCCCCAGTTTCGATAACAGACTCACATATACAGAAGAGGAAGAAGGTGTCCATATTTAGAAAGACGGACCATATGAGCTTTGTTCAGCATTTGGAATATCCAGTGTGAAGAAAGAAAGGTGTACTGCCAGGATGATATATTCCCAAGTGAACTGTGGGCAAGAACAAACGTTTGTAGGACAAAATATAATGAAATGAATATTCCTCTCTTCACCTTGACTGTGGGTAAATATATTAGGACCAGATGACACAGCCAACATTGTCCATGGTTTGAAACTGTCTTTAGTACAACCCTCACAAAAATATGGTGAAATCATAACAAATTATTTAGAAGATATAAAAATAAAAGATAATGTCTCACTTCCATTAAAAGATGTACACGCTCAATGATTTTAGCAGTTCTGTTTAGAAATGTGCTGTGACAAATGTTGACCCATAGAATCCCAACACCCTACTATCATTAACTAGAAACAGCCAAGTGTTACTGAAAGAGATAAGTATGATGTGTCTACTAAGTAACATTGGTCTCCAAGATCTTATCTCTCCATTTAGTGTTTATCTTAAATTCAACAAACAGTTATGCTTGTTTTTATATTACTCACTACCATTCCAAATACTAGGCTCCCACTCTGATTCTTTAATCACTGTCTCCCTCATAATGTAGGGCATGTCTTTTAGCCTTTCTCCCTTGGATGGTTGCAATATATAATGATAGAAAAAAGAAACTATCTTTCCTTGGGATGTGCAGGAACAATCCTAATAGTGCCACCTGGTTATCTCTGTATTCATCTTGCTATCGTTTTTCACTATACTCAGCTTTCAGGGATCAGCATTGTCAGACCTTTTTGAGAATGGGCCTTGTACCACCTCTATTTAACTCTCTTAGCTAAGTCTACACCCTACTCTTTAGCATTAGATTTGATGCCTACTGAGCTCATACTACACTGTCAATAAGTAATTGATTGTATTTGATTTCTTTGTACACATTCAATCACTGTTTAATAAATATTTGTGATCACACCTATATGTGTCAGTCTCTTCTGCCAGCTCAGTCAAAGAAGGTGCCTCACAATAAGGTGGAGGAGACAAACATTAAACTGGTAATACACAGTGTTACTCATTGCAGTTATAGTAAGTTTTATGAAGGTGCTATGATTGTCTATAATGCCTTCTAGTAATAGCCCAGTTGGAAGCACCCAATCAGGATTTGTTCAATCCTAATTCCACTGTGATTCACATTTGATCACTTCTTTCTTCAATGGCTTCCTGAGTACCTCACACTTTGAGTTTTCCCCCTCCTCAGGGATAGACCACTTCCTCAGTGGTCAAATCTGTAGGCTGTTCCTGTTTTCTCAAACTTGATCTCATCTAGTCCCATATTCCAAATTTTTATATCCAAACAGAATCCTCTCCTAAGCGCTAGACCCATAGATCCACCTGCCTTGTCAACACGCCCCTTGTACCTGCAATTGTCATTCCAAACTCAACATAAGACTCACAATTACATTTTTAAATCTTAGATCTGCCATCTTTACCAGGAGTCCTTGCATCTAATAGTCAATCATGAGTGTGTACTCAGAGCCAGTCAAATGCTTTATTCCTATATTCTTAATTTGCAAAGTTCTCCTGAGATCCATATTTAAGATCATATAACTTCTTTCTTCTTCTTCAAGTACTTCTTATTCAATTCTATAATTCCTGTTACACTAAGTGGATTGCTGTCATTTGCTTTTCTTTGGAGAGATAAAATAGATAAGGAGCTAAAGTGGGTGGAGTTGGGACTCCAGATTAAAATCCTAGTTGCTTGGTAATAATCCCTTGGTGCCAGGGAGGCTCATCCCCAGGAGTCATGTCCCACACAGGGGGGAAGCTATTGCATTTATATGCTGAGTTCAACTTAGAGAGATGCCACATTTGAGCTACAAGGAAGCCCTCAGGAGGTAACTCTTAGGAACCCTGTAATACTAGGCTAAATTTCAATTTCAAGAGTAAATGTTCATAAGCAGAGTCATCAATATCAAGGGCCTATTATTTCCTTTAGGGCAGTACATTGAATTTAAAAGTAGAATGAGATATAATCACATCCAATTTTAATCTACATTGAAATTAATAAACCATGAGAACTGACAGACTAGAAACAACATTTTAGGGGCATCCAAGGGGGGAAAATGGCATTCCAGCTGCAAGTGAACCCCTTTGTTCTATGAAGTCTGTATACTCCTGAGAAGCAAAACCCCCTATGGCTGAAGACCTGGTTCTGGAGGGAATTTTCTCTGAGGGGAAGTAGCATCCTGACCTCTGTCCAGTCTTACCCCACAGGAACTTATTCCAAAGACAAGCCATATTAGCCTATTTACCAGCCTCTTCCTCCAAGAAGTCCTCAAATTACAAGATTAGAAGAGAAATGTATTTTATTTAGGGTAATTGATTAAAAGCCCTTCATTTTCTGGGTACCTATAATGGACTCTAATCTTCTGTCCTTTAACAGGTGTGAGGTAGGTAACAATACCTCATTTTCTAAATGCAGAAATTGAAGTTCAAGGAGCACAAGTGAATTAGTCTAAGGCCACCCAGCCAGTCACTGGCAGAGCCAGGAACTGATCCTTCATCAATCTGCCTTCAAAGTCCCTGCTCTTTAAATCCCAAATTACAGTCTGTGAGAAACATGTCATGACACTTCTCAAAATATGTTAGCTCCTTCTACCACGAGCAAAGCTGAGGAGATGCTAGGATGAAACGTCTACATGCACAGAGAACAGAAGATTCTTGGTGATACCACTAGGTTAAAATGCATAGATTGTATTCTTAGGTCCCTCCAGTTACATTATATGCTTATGTTGACATCACCAAGAAGCTGAAAACCTTATCTCTCCTAGCAATAATAAAGGAATGAAATGCCCCAGTGTTACTCACCCTGGTTAATTCTGAAAGTAGTTAAATGCTGATGGAGGGGATAAGTTCAGTGTGCAGAATGGCAAGTGCTCTACCTGAGGCATGTACAAGATTGAGATCCAGCACAAAGAAGACTTTCTGGAATTTCAGAAAGCAAGGCCCAGTGGTATGTTTGCAGGTAGTCACCACGTAGTCTTAATCAGAAAAAGCATATCCAGTCTTGAGGGACAGGGATACTTCACTTGCTATTTTCACTTTTATTAATCTTATTACTCTCAGTGTCTAGCCAGTACATGGAGCATGATAAGTGCTCACTAAATGTGTGCTTAGGAATGGGTCACATAATTTACTCAAGCGATGACATATACAAACCAGGGAACTCATGCTCCAAGTCAGACAGGTGTCTTGGACCTTGATCAGGTTCTCTGGGAAACAGACTTTGAGATGGAGATTAGCATGTGATAGGGTTATTTGGGGAGTGTTCTTGAGGTCAGTAATAGTTGAAAGTGAGGGAAGGCATCAGGATTGGACTGAGAGGGAAGCTGGGCTGTAATGCAGTCACAGCCAAAGCCTCAGCCAATCTCACAGGAATCTCTGAAGCAGGGAGAACACTTCCAAATTATTTCAGTTTGAAATAATAGGGTCTTGGCATTTAGTCAGTCATCGGTTCCTGAAGGAGGAGGCCTGACGGTGAGCCATGTCCAAGGAGGTTCTCTTCTGCAGAAGGAAATTCTGAGAAGGAATTTCCTCAGCTGCCAACATCCCCTGTCAGCTGGGGAATGGGAACCTCAGTTCTGAGGGGTTCTGGAACAGGCAGCACAGTGCCCACCAAGCTGGACCTTGCAACTGAGTGCATGCCATGTTAATGTACACAAAGAAAAGTTAGAGAGAAAGAAGAATTAGCAATTCAGAGTGACCCTTCAGCTTACACTCAACTCCCAAGATAATTATTGCTTTAAATATGGGTCTGTTGCTCCATGAACAACAGGGTGGGGTAACAGGAAACCTTTGTGCTGAGACCACAAGGTCTGGTTTCTGATTCTAGCCAGCCAAAGCCGGTGGGGGTCACCTACTCAAGCTCCTAACCCCCTCTGGCCTTTAATTCATATCTGAATGTCTTAGTTTGGCATAAATTGATTTCTGAGGGCCTTGAGGCTTAAAGTGTATTCTATCTGAACCACAGAAAGGATTTGGCTCCCTGATGTGATGGAAAATTATAAAATTCACAAAGCCTTTTGAAATGCTAACTCTTTTATTATGGCCATTTAATGACCATCATTCAAAGAGCAATTACTTAGGGAAAGAAATCAATTCTTGGAAGGGGACTAACAGATAATTTCTGAATGCATTTGTTGTACAACACTGTGAACCTGAGCATATATTTATTTCCAATCAAATATGTAGCACATGCATGATGTGAAGCACAGAAAGTGCCCAATCTATAAAATGAGTATTTATAATTTGGTTATATGCAGCTTTAGGTGATATTTTCCCCTATAAATGATGTTGCAATGCTGGTTACTTTCCCAGGCTAGCCCTTGCATTGACCCTTTAAGCATATATTGAAACAAGTAATTGCAACAATAAGTAGCAATTTTGATTAGTGGAATGCTAGCAATTAATATAACAGAAACATGCAAAAGTATAGCTTCAAAATTAACTGCTAAGACTTGAATCAAAATAAGAGATATGCAAAATAAAACTACACTGGAATGCTATTTTCATCTGTCCTATGGATGGTTCAAAAAGTATTGGTTGGTGAGTATGTGAGGAAAGCTACCCTCTCATATGTGCTGGTGGGAGTGTAAATTGGTGCAACCTCTAAAGAAATCACAAATTGGCAATATCTATCAAAGTAAGCTACAAATGTGCATGCTCACTCAGCAATTTCATTTCTAGAAATTCAACTTAGAAATATACTTCATATGGGCAAACAAATGGAATAAATTAGTTTATAGCCTTGTCTGTTACAGCATAAGATTGGGAACAAACCAAATGCCCATTAGTAGCAGTATGGAATATGACTTGAATATACAAAGACATAAAAAAGAATGAGGAAGCATCTTATATACTCATATGAAAAAATGTCCAAAATATTTTATCTCTTGCAAGATACATGGTATTGTATATTATACTACCATTTGCGTATAAAAAGAAAAAATAAAAATAAACATAAATATCAATTCATATAGACTTTGAATATCTATGGAAAGATAGCAGAAGAAACTGGCCAATGTTAGTTCTGGGGAGCTGAATGGGAGGGAGTACCTGCAAGGAAAAGTTTGCTGACTAGCCTTTTGATCCTTTACAATTTTAAACCATGTAAAATTGTTGTCAATTTAAAACAAACAAAATTTTTAGAAAGTAGCTTGACAGCTTGTAATTTGAAGAAAAGCTAAGTTAATTAGAAAAGAGAAAAAGGAAGGAGAAGAAAGGAGGTGGTGAAAGTGGCCTTAATTAGCATCCATGGTTCCATCAGACTGGGGACCATACCAAAAGCGCCAGGGGAATGTGGCAAGAGATTATTCCCACAGCAAAGGAAGAGGGAATTTTTTCCCTCTATCCAGTTGTTTCAAAAGACTCAGGAAGTTATCATCTCAGTGTCTTTAAATCTGCTTTTAAATATTTTCATAAGAAAAAAAATCGGAGGTCACTGGACCTTATGGAAAGATCAGTTGGGTAAAATCAGGAGGTTGTAGAGCTAATTTTATGGCTTGTGCTTTTAGTTCAATCATCTACTCTCATGGTTTTTAATTTTGGCTACAGATTTGATTCAAATGGGGAACTTTCAAAATCTATACTGATGCCAGGACCTCACCTCAGACCAATTAAAACTGAATCTCTGAAGAAGAGACTGAGGCATTGATAGTTAAAAAAAAAAAAAAAAAAATTCCAGGTGATTCCAAGTCAGAGCCAGCCTTTATAAACTTTGTTTTGCTTCAGATTTATAGCTTGTGAAAATGTGATTTATAAGCATCAGATTATATAATAGGTGAGCAATGACATATTTCTGCCTTATAAACGTGTTCTCGGGATAAAGACACAGTTTGAAAGAGCCTGCAAATAGAACATGCTCAAGAAATGGTATGTACATATATATTTCATATGTATTTTTAAAATCTCTATGGAACAAATGTGAGGTGGTGCTAATTACACTTAGTGTGGTTATGATATCTGACCATCAGAACCCAGTAAAGGCATGCCCCTCAAGTTTAGTAGAAAGAACACCAAATTTAAAATCAGAGAGATCTAGAACCAGTTTCCCTAGTCACCCCCTGTGTGGCCACTGGCACAATTCAGTCTCTTTTAATACAGGGCCCATAACAATATTTTCAAGTTTTTTGGAACAATTAGAGATAATGCAGTTACCCTAGAAATTTTTCAGAAAAGCAGTCCTCACTATAATTAAAGCAAGTCAATGTATAATGAATATATAAATAGTCCTAGAGAGACTAAAATAAAGACTCTGAGAATAATGAACAGAGAAGAAAACGGAATCCAATAATTATCAAAAGAGAAAACACTCCACCAAGGAAAAGAATGTTGCAAAACTAAAGCTATAAATGTGGATGGCAGGTTTTGTGGAGGCTAAATTTAGATCCTCAGCCAAAGAACT
This sequence comes from Cabassous unicinctus, assembly GCA_029593785.1. NCBI lineage: Eukaryota > Metazoa > Chordata > Mammalia > Cingulata > Chlamyphoridae > Cabassous > Cabassous unicinctus. The sequence goes on from JAQZBX010003032.1 coordinate 31,680, forward strand.
TCTACTGTGTGCATGGAAAATTGGGGCAAAGCAGCATTAACAAGGGAAATGACTGTGAACGGTGAAGAGAAAATGGGGTGGTGTGTGTGATGTCCTGAGATAAAGGTGTCATATATCCCAGGTATTGTGGGTCCTGTCTGCTGGAACCTGCTGCTAGTGCTACTCAAACATGGTGACTGCCAGCCTCTTCTCAAGGTCACAGGAAGTTCAAAGAACACTAAAGTAGAATGTGGACAGCAACTCTTGAGACTGTGAAGTTCTTGAGCAAAGACTGAACTCCTGGAGTCTCAGGACAGTGTACTCTCCAAATTGAGGGAGAAGAAATTTGGAATACAAAGTTGGATATGGGATACAAATGGCTGGTTATTGGTTTGATAGTTGACATGAGATTTTGGTTTTGCAGAACCGTGGTGTAAAGCTCTTGGCCGGGATTGAGTCCCTTGTGGAGTCTGCGACAAATATATTTGCTCTGACATCTGCAATCTTGTCAGAAGTGCCTTAGAAAAAATGTCTAACTTAAATGACTATTCCATACAATATAATAGTTTTTCCTAAAATGTGCTTTATGGGAACATTTCTGCCATAAAATTCAATGGCCGATATGTAACATGAAAGCTCCATGATAGAGTAAGTTTGGAAGACTGGGTTAAAAATAGTAAAATGACATATTTTTAATCACAGAACTTCTTATAGCTTTTTTTTTCCTTATTGCTTTTAACATGCTAAAATACATTAGAAATCTCCTCAAGATAGAGAATATACAAAATTCCATAAATATATGAAATTCATGTGACCAAAACGCTCTTAGAGAAATGTTGCACTAGCAGTTAATAATGGAGTTGAGTATCAATAAATGTAGGGGAAAACAAGGAAGGATATAGGGAATGTTCCAGATTAGTTAGTTAAATTGGATGTTAAATTTGGGTCCAGGTGCAGGTCAGGTACAACGCAACAGGAGACCAAGACCATAGTGCATGAAAAAAGAGAGTTAATTTCTCACAGGTCTCAGAGAATGCGGGGAACCATGAGGGATTAATGGGAAGCACTATTGGCTCCAGTGACTCAACCAGCAAGTGGGGAACACACAAGGAGAGCAATAGGGACCAGTGCATTTGTACATTTATTGTGGTCCAGGGGTGGAGGTTGGTAGACTTCCTGTGGAAGTCAAGGATTAATTAGTTTAAAGCAAACACATGCAGAAAGAATTAGGAATTAGGGTCTGGGAGTGTTGGGGGGGGCAGTTAGCTTATCATGTGGGGTCACCTCTGGGTTCTGGGTGAGGTGTGTGGGTGGTGGCCACAGATGTGGGTTTGGACTCCAGGCCTGGAAATTACTTATTACTTAGACCAAAAGTCAGTGTTGAGGCAAGTGGCTTAATCAAAGTAAGATAGATGCTAAGGCATCTCAGAGAACAATTTGATAGTTATAACAGGTAATCATATGCATGATCTTAACTTAATACGTATCACTAGTCATCCTATAGGTAATGAAGAAAAAGAAAGTATGTATACCATCACAAATTTCAGGAATGGAGCTAACAATATAGGAACTCTACTGCACTCATAAGAGTTATGTTTCCTAAATGTTCAAATCAGAATGCAAAGAAGGGTTGATATTTTAGTATTATAAGGAAAAAAATTGTAATTCTTAGGAAACAAATTGCCTATTAGCTACAAGCAGCCAACTTCTGATAATGAAGTGAATCAGCCTGAAGATGAAGCTAGGATTAAAGGCAGCAGTGAGGGCAGTTGTCGAGACCATAGGTTCTGATGATATCATGGAACCATTCAGTCAACCAACTCTTAAACCTTCCCTACTTCTGAAATTACCAATGTGTGATGTATTAAATTAACTTTTTACTTGAACCAATTAAACTCAGGGTTTCTATTATTGCAGATAAAATCGTGCTAACTGGTATAGCCCCCAAAACTAGTAGTATGGTTTTCATAACAGAAGCATGAAAATGCAATTGAACTCAGAAGTATTAGGATCTTTTTAAAAAACAGAATCAGATATGCTACTGTCTGAAATTCCCTAAACCTTAGAGTATAAGCATATATGAGGAACTTGGCATGCATGTGAAAGACAAGGCAATAGAAAGTGTGTCCTTGAGACAGGGATGTGGCGGTCCCAAGGAAGATATCAGAACAGCTACAGATGAAAGGTACCCCTGTGAGGGAGGTGTATCACTGTTCTTCACATTAGCTTGGAGTCTCATTCAGCATAGAGAGGAACATTTGATAAATTTTGACTTTCCTTACAGGCAACTTTACACTCTAGAAAGACATAAGAAGGAATGTGGGGAACTATAACTTCTTATCCATTGAAAACAACAGAAGATTTGAAAGTGTTGAATCTCATCCATAGAAAGGATTCTGGCATGATCATTCAAAGTTGACCACAATCATGACTCCAGGGTAGAGAATTAGGAAAGGAAAACACCAAGAAAGATGACGAACATTTCCAAATGTAATTATTATAAATAATGATCTGCAATGACTATGCCAAATGAATTGATGAGGATGAATTAAGGTAGTTAAAGTGACTGAATTAGGAGCTCACTGATATATTCAGATTTTAGCAGGATGTCTACAAAGTATATAAAGAAAGGCATGTAATGAAGGATTAGTACAGAAGTATGGCAGAGGACTATAAGAATACTATTTAGAAGGCCAAAGCCCAGAATAATTGAGACTTTCAAAAGTGTGCAAAGAAAAACAAAATAAAATCAGTACTTAAAATTATATTAAATATATATATTTAGCTATATTAAGATCAGTGTGAATTTATTTCTAAGATCTATCTTAAGGAAGTGACTATAAAATTGCACAAGTATTTTTATATAGAGATGTTTATTACAGTGTTACTTACAATTGTACAATATTGAAAGAGATTTAAATAAATTTTAATGAGCACATAAAATAATCTATATGCTATTATGAAAATTATAGTTATGCATAATTTTACATGTGAAATTACTCCCACAATACCATGTTAGGTAAAAATAACAGGATACAGAAATATATATGCAGTGTAATCTCACCTTAGTGTGTATGTGTATGTATGTGTGGTATGTGTGCGCAGTAAAGTATATTTCTCTCTGGTGGTCAAATTATGATTTTTTTATTACTACTTTTTGTAATAAAAAGAATATGGTACTATTTTTAGATGAAGATAAATTCTAAAATTTTAAATTTAAAGTGCAGTTAGGATTTGATATAGTAAGAAATAAATATATTAGGGGTAAATAAGGTAATATAAAAAGAATGAATAGGTTCTAAAACCAAACAAACAGAAAGTGAAATTTCTGTTGTTTTCTATCAAAGAATTTTTTTTTCAAATTGGAAATAGTTGAGCCAATATGGTCAATGGGGAATTGCACCCCAAAAAGTGGAAAGATTGTAAAAAAAATTCTCATTGCTTCAAAAGACTTCATGTCTCCTGGGTCTAGTTCTCCAGATACATTATATCTCTGGGTACCTATAGAAAAAATCAATCACATTATTTGAGAATTACTGAGAAGAAACAAGCTATAACACTGGAAATGCCCCATACTATACTAATTCCTGGTAAGTAAAGACAGTACAATCAATGAAATACATGATAGTGAAGGTAATACTTATCCTGGGCCAAATCATAGAATGGTTAATTAATAAATGATGAATGAGTACTTATCAAGTGAAATGGTGGTCACTACATTCTAGTAAAAGATCAACAAGAGTAAGTCCACCATACTCTTATAGTAATGAGCACACGAAGTTACAAGACCTTGGTTTCTAAACACCATTCCCCAATGAAGACAGCCAGGCATTCTTGGACAGGTGATTGAACACAAGATGAGCCTGAAACATCCTATAATGAGAAGAATAAGGATGTTCACATAAAAGTAAAGAAGTGAATATCGAAAGACCACAGGAATCAAACTAAAAGATCTCCCAAATTCAGAGCAATTTAAGAAACAATAACAAAAATATCATGACCATAATTATCTTATAACCCATAGATTAAACTAAATATCCATGGCTCCATCCTGATATCCATAATAAACAATTGCATAAATAAATACAGTAAGAGAAGCGACAGCTCTTCTTTACAGAAGAATTGTAATTAGCAAATGTAGAATAAATGAATGAAATAGAAAATGACCATGAGAACACCACAGTAATGATTGTTGTATACAAGAAATATCCATTGTTTTAGTTTGCTAAGCTGCCAAAAGCAAATACCATAAAATGGGTACACTTTTAACAATCGGAATTCATTAGCTTACAAGCTTACAGTTTTGAGGCAATGAATATATCAAAATCAAATCATCATCAAAGTAATACTTTCTTCTGGAAGACTGGCTGCCAGCCATCCTGGCCTCCTCTGTCATGTGGCAAGGCACATGGCAGCATTTGCTGGTCTCTCCCTTCTCTTCTGGGTTTCATTGCTTTCTGCTTCTTGCTTCCATGGCTATTTCTCTCTGTATTCATCCTGTTTTTTAAAGACTTCATTATGAGGATTAAGATTTACCCTGGGCCATGCCTTCACTGAAGTAACCTAATCAAAAGTTTCTACTTACAATATGTTAACATTCACAGGAATGGATTGGCTTTAAGAACATGATTTTCTGGGATACGTGCATATTAGCATCAGGATCCCACAATATCATGTCCCACACATGACATCCCATCTATTGCTTTCTTGGCAAAAATGCACAAACACAAATGAATTATTGGAAAACATCAGACAAGTGCAAACTGAGAGGCATTCTAGAAAATAATTGACCAATAAATAACCCTTTAGAGGGTTAAGGTCATGAAAAGGGAAGGAAAGATTGAGGAATTTTTCCAGATGGGAGGAGGTATTACAAATAATATGATGTGGGATCCTGAATTCAATCTTGGGTCATGTAAAAGGACACAGTGGGGAAACTGGTGAAATTTGAATAAGAAATATAGTTTAGTTAATAAGATTGAACCAATTTTAATTTCCTAGTTTCAATAATGGTATCATGGTTATGCAAGGTGTTAACATTAGGGAAAACTGGCCAAATGGTATACAAGAATTCTCCATACTGTTTTTGCAACTTTTGTGTAAGTCTAAAATTATTTCAAAATAAAAGGTTGAAAAAAAGGAATAGACTAGTCCGAATTGGCATTTTCTCAAATATCCGTGAAGGCAAAATGAAGCAATGTGCTAAATAGTAACACGGATGAATTCAAAACTGTTGACCATAGGATTCTCAAAATGCTTTGTTGAGTGCATCACAGTGAAGGTGTCCTTAAGGAAGAAGCACAGGCCATTCCAGACCTTGGACTCCTGCTCTCTACATACTCAGGTTGGGATGAATATAAGGCTTGCGAGTTTTTCATAAGCTATGAAATTAGGAAGGAGAAAAATAATACAGTATACAAAAGATCCTTGGATGCCAAAATTAATTAACTGGAAGAGTTAGGTTCATAAAAAATTGATTTTAAGAGGAATCAAGGGAAATACTGCTCCTAGTTTCAAAACAATCATTCACACTGGTAGGGAAATGGAAAGATGATGCCTGTCATGAATTTGGGTGAAATAAAATCTGTAAGTGACAGGTGCCACTCATATAACAAAACTGAGCTTGCTTGATGAAAAAATCTATAATTAGAACTATGATTTTTTCCCCACTATTCCCAAAGGCTAAAGTAGGAACAAGCATAGAAGTTACAGGGAAGGAAATGTTGGTTCAGAGTAAGAGAAACATTGCCTTGGATATTTATGACATGCTGAGTTCCATGTAAATGGAGATATTCAAGAAGTTCAGGGAGGTTGCTGATGGGAGTTCATGCAGCCAAGCTTTGCAGAGCTATGTTGAGTTTTCCGTGATCCCTAAGAAACATCTAAACTAAAACACAAGGATACTATGATGACAACAGAATGTATACTCTTTTTTTTCTGTAATACAATAATGGATGTTAGAGCTTTATTATTATTAAAAAGTTCAACATTTGAGGAGCTGCTATTGGTAGAAATAGCCCCAACAGTTCTGATCACATAAATGCCTTTTTGTAAGCATGCCATTCCATGTTAATATCCAATTTCTCTTGTTTTAAAGAAAATATTCACTCGGGTGTGAGCTTCCACAAAGGGTCCAGATGGCCCAACCTTTTTTCTCTTAAGCTTAAGAAAGTAATGAGAAATGAATTAGAGTTCTTCGATGAGTCAGTCTTCAGGTCTCTAGAGGAGTGCTGGGGAGGGCACTATTGATTTATTTTCTTCAACTCATTTCCTGTATTCAAATGGAAATATTGATACCTGTAAACAGGTTTCTCCTGAGGTTTGGGGAATGTGAAGCTGTGCCTTGTATTTGAATCAAAATAAGATTTGGATTTTATGGCATTAAGGTAAGAAGCGTGAGGGATTAAAAATAAAAGGCCTCAGAGAGAAACAAGCTGGAAAAAAATCTTTGCTAATAGCCTTAAAGCAGCCTCAGAGGCAGTAACTGCCTTGGCTTTCTATGATAATGTGGTAGACAAAACTGAAGCTTACTAAGCAGGTAACTAAAGAGGTGGTTATTTACATTATGAGCCACTTCTTCCATCAGAGAAATAATTATTTGCTTTAGAAGGAGGATTTAGTCTTCAAAAATGATCTCATCCCATGTATTTAAAAGCTAGCACATGGGTCACTATCTACAGGAGAGAAAGAAATAGGTAGGTGTGGAAATTAGAGAATTTTTAAGAAAAATCTTATTAGGAGCCATTGATAATATCTGATTTTTTTTTTTAATGGGGATAATGCATCTTAAGAACATTAATGCAAGTCACTGTGGAAAAACAGAGTTGATTTTGGAAAATTTTATGGTTACTAGAAATGTGTCACCGACCAATTAAACTTTTTATTATTATTAATTCAAGGAAATACAAAATCTTCTGCTACAGCTATAATTGTGAATGGATTTTGAAAGGCAATTTTTATATCCACTTCATGTGGATACCACAAATCTTAAGCAGCATCTTGTCTCAAGTGGTCTCTTGGCTGAGCCGGTAGGCAACCAGCTTTTCATACTCTTTGCCATTAGTGATTCTAGAAGTCAAAGCTGATTCCTGGAGATGTTATTATGGGATTTCTATTTATTTTGTGTCCTTTTCAGATCTATCACCTACCATATGTTTGCAAGATTTTGTAAATGAAGACCAGTGTTTGCTTAGCATGGTTCACTTGGGTGTCAGAATCTTATTAGATGATCTGAAAAGACTGAACTAGACCAAGTATATATATATATCTCATAAAAACTATTCATTCTTTAAAAATAAGGACTTCATGAAAACAAGAAATAGATTGAGAAAGTTTGGACTCACACTATGGAATAAACCATATAACATTTACACTATATAAATATATGTACTTTAAAAAGTAATATGTGAAGTTTTTTTAAAAAGCAAACAGTAGAGAAGAATATAAGAGAAAGTAAATTTCTCCAGTTCCCCTTCCACATACCCTACTCTCCCCCTATCTCTCACAGGTAGGGTTATGGAGATGACCATTTTAAGTATCTTTGCAAATTTTTCCAGATTTTTTCTCTAATTATACAAGCATAATTAAATACATATTAATGTAAAAGTATTCAACATTTAAAGAGCTTTCCTTTCACCACATGTACATTTGCCAAAGTTTTTCAATATCTGCTCAGAATTTCATTGTCTTACCATGTTTTATTTAGCCAGACCTTGAGTTTTGGACAATCAGGTTGAGGTTGATTATGTTTTCATGTTTCAAAATTACTATAGCCCCTGTCCTTGTGAATTCATCTCGGCATACTTATGTCAGTTTATTGATGTTGTTCTGAGTTGAAATATTGGTGACTTCAGTTATCATTGCCATTTGTAAACATTTGTTTGTCTCTACCTCAATAGAGGGAGAAAACATTCCATCTCAGAAAGTTCATTTTCCATACAAATTCGTTTGCATAGGAGACTTGCTTTCTTCCATGCCCTATTAAAATAGTTGCTACTAATTTTTATTACTTTGGGCAAGGCTTCCTTTGTGAGGTAGTACAGCATGCTGGCACAGCTGCCCTGAGACCTCTCCATCTATGGCAGATACCTGCATCTGTTCCTTGGATTCTCTCCTGAGTGGTAACTGCAGCGTCCCTATTGGATCCCATTCTGAAAATGGATACATCATTGGGCAGAAACATAGGTGATATAATATATCCTACTGAATACCAGAAAGATTCTCAGGAACAGCAAATGGTCAAGACTATTACAATTTAAACATATTGTTCCTGGACACTTGATTGTGGGAAACCCTTCAACAAGTCGACTCACACATCAGGATTTATCAGGACCTGAGTTAACATATGTTTGTTTTACTGCTTTTCTTGAAATTGATCTTCTTCTGCCTTTCTTAATGCAATTCATTTATTTTGTATATGCAAAACACTTATCCCATTTATTGGAATTTATATGAATTTCATATACATTTCAGTATTTGAAGGAATTATGTCATTATGAATAGCTACAGTTTATTGAGGCTAGCAATGTGACAGGGACTGCACTAAGCATTTTGTCCAATATCCCATTTAATCCTAACAACAGTCTTATAATGTAAGAGAACTGAAGGTCCAAGAGATAAGGAAAATTTCCAGAGCTGGCACATGGCTGAGCAACTGTTCAGGTTCCTCTTCCTGCAATGCTCATACTTTTTCACTATACAGACCAAAATATACTGATTTGTCCTTGGGGATTGTGGGGAATATAATGCCTCCATAATATGGTTGAGATAGAGACAGATAATCGCTCTAATTATCTGGATATAATAGAGACCTACTTTTTGGACTGTTTTCATCTTCATCAAATTATCATATTCCTTACAACACTGCCTTACACATCATGTAATTTTATCATTTAATTACATACTCTTGCTCTGTTCACTGCTTTCCTTTACATGGGTTTATATCATATATTCCTAAATACATAATAAAGACTGTATCTAATAAATATTTTCCCCTTTGAGGGAGTTTTTGAGTTGTCAGTAAATACAAATATTCTTTGGGTATCTACTAGGTGCAAGATACTGCTGTAAAGTCTGGAGAGAGAGTAGCAATTAAAACAGAGCTTGTGCCTTCCAGAAATTCATAATCTACTGGAAAGAAAACAGAAAATAAACATACCATCAAATAAATAAAGTAGTTTTGTCAATGATATATATATAGAATGCAAAAAGTAAAATACTGGTCAATGTGATAAAAAGCAAAATGGAAAATTTGGGATGATATTTCACCAAGGAAAAGAGGGCTGAAATCCATGAGCAGGTGATTTTATTAGTCTGGGTTCTCTAGGTAAAGAGAATGAATAGGGGAAATCTGTAAATATTATGAGGATTTTATACAGTTGTCTTTCACAACTGTAGGGATGTAAAAGTCCAAATTCCATAGGACAGGCTGCAAGCTGGGAACGCCCATGAAGGTTTTTGATTAGTTTCCCAGGAAAAGCTGTCTGGCTGAAGTAGAGACGGAAATCTTTTCCTCTGCTGAAATCACCACTTCTTTTAAGACCTTCAACTGATTGGCTGAGGTGTCTCTCATTGCTGATCTCAAGTCAATCCCTTCAGTTAATTGTAGATGCAATCAACCATAGATGCAAACAACTTACTGATGATTTAAGTACAGGAATGTCCTCCCAGTAACAATTAAGCTGGTGCTTGCTTGACCAAACAACTGGGCACCATTACCTGGCCAGATTGACACATGAACCTAACCATCACAGTGACATTAAGCTGACATCTCACTCTTCAGAACAGGCAGCTATGGGGGACCAGGGGAAAGTGGACTCTACCTAGAAACAACATAAAGTACAGAGAATCCATCACAAGAACAAGCAAGGTATGTTTAGAGACAAATAAAAGGCTGATGTAGCTAGGTAGTTGGAGACTTTGAACTTGGCAGAAAGAGGATGGTGATAGAGTCAGAGAGCAAGATAGGCACCTTATAGGACATAGTAAGGAGATAGGAGCTTGAACTTCATTCAAACTAGAATGGAGCACTAATGCAGTGTCCAACATGGAGAAGACGTGTGATCTGTTTTGCCTGTTAGAACAATTATACTGACTTTGGGCGAGTGGACTGCAGGCAGAAAAAGAATTGGAGAAGTGAGATAATTAGAAAGTCATTGCTATAGCTTCAGAAATAAATAATTATGGCTTGGACAAGGGATGTAATCATGAGGAAATTAAAAGTGATCAGATATTGTATTATTCGGGATTCTCCAGAGAAACAGAATCACTCATGGCTCATGTGTGGGAAGGCCAAATTCTGTAGGGCAAGATACAATCTGGAAATTCCAATAAAGGTGATTCTGAAGTCTGGCAGGTCTGAACACCATAGGACAGACAGCAAGCAAGCTGGAAACACTGATGAAGATGAAGTTGAATTTCTTAGGGAAAGATGGCTGGTTGAAGTAGAGGCAGGAGTTCTTGTTTCCGGCTTCTGAAATCATCAGTTCTGGCTTTAGGACCTCCACCTGAATGGATGAGGACAGTTCCCACATTGCTGAGGGCAGTCTCATTTGCTGATTGTAGATGCAATCAGCTGTAGATGCAATTAACTGGTTATAGACGCAAACTCTATAAAATACCCTCACAGCGACAGTCAGACCCGTGCTTGCCTGACCCAACTGGATACCATAACCTAGCCAAGTTGACACATGAAATTAACTATCACAGACATTGTCTGAGCCAGTGGGACAGACTAACAGATTATCTGTGGAGTATGAGGAAAGATGAAAATCGAGGATGACTCCTAAGACTGAGCCTTTCCAGGGATCTTCTCTTTACATGGTGGTGCCATTTACTAAAGTTAGAAATTGTTGAGCAAGAACTGATTTGTTAATGGGATGAAGGGCATTTGTATTTCAGCTCTGTAATAAGTAAGCCATGTTTTAGAGGTCCAAGGGAGATGTCCAGTGGAGCCAGATGCTATATTTTATTTTATGAAAAACAAAGTAGAGAATCCAGGTAGCAAAAATGGTGACTTCAGGCTGTGTAAAATGGGGGGCATCAAGGCAGTCACAGGTTAAGGGACATTAAGGGACACTAAAGGAAGGAACTGAAGAAAGTGGGAGATTTCAAGCATATCAATGGTAGTTCCAGCCTTGAGATGGAATGAAATCGCCTCAGAAAAGGCCTTCTTCTGATTGAAGAAGAAACTGGAACTCGCAAAAAGAGCCGTGGGCCTCCAACAGTTAAAAACAGGAGTGGCACAGCCATGAAGTAAACTGAGAAAGGGAGACAGTGAAGGAATAGGAAAGCAAAGAGGGTATGGTGTCAAGGGAGCAATGAAGAGAAACAGAGAAATGGAGCTGCAGCAAAGGGAAGTGGGATTGAGCTTATTTTTATCATTTGCTTGTTCTCTGTTCATTGTTTTATATGATGAAGATTATGGAAGTGTATTTGCAGCCTCAAGGAATTGATCTAGCAGAAAGAAAAAAAAATTGATAGTGAAGGGAAGTTAAGATAAGTCACAAAAGTGGATAGGTGGGTCCTGCATATGAGATGGGGACGCTCTGCTCACGATCTGCTCTGGTGGGAAGATAGTGTTTATGTGCAGACACAGGTAGGAAGGTGGCTCTGGGGGTGAGTAGATGAGGTAGTTCTTGTCTGTCTCATGTTCTAAAAGCATGAGGGAGGCCATCATCTAAATGTGGAGCTGAAGAGGGAATAATGGAGATTTGTGGAGAGAGAAGATTTCACAAAAGCATCTTACTGGCTAGTGAGAGTGTATTTACCTAGGGAAGCATCTCTTGGGTTATTTTAAAATCTGAACAACAGACTTGAGTCTCAACTTTAGTGTGTTTCCCAGTTCTGTGATCTTGCACACATTGCTTAAACTCTTGAACCCAGTTTCCCCATCAATAGAATTAAAATAACAATCATTGAGTACTTTTTTATAACAGCTTTAATGCTGCCAGGCACCTTCTGATACCCTCTCCCTGTTTAACCTATAAAACAGGGCTAATGGCCACCTCTAGACGAGGGTTAATTTGGAAGAACTAGATATATATGTGAATGGGCATTTGCAAACTGTAAAAAGGAGGTACTTAAAATGCTTTGTTCCTGTTCTCCCTTCTCTTAAAACTTTGCTTAAACTACTTGGTGTCTGATTGACTCTTAGGATTCCTTCTGGCATAATTCCTGTATTTGAAGTTTGACAATTGAGCCCATGTTTCTTTTAAAGCAAAACAAGATATTTAACATGAAGGAGACTGGCGTTTTCATTATTTTATTTTAAAATGTGCTGAACACTTATCTGATTCTGGCATTTTCATGAAATAAAATTAGATATGTATTTGGAAATGTCAAGTTTTCAAATATGCTCCTATCCCGCAGACCAGCTGCGAAGTCGCCCTCTTTGCTTTCATGCCTTCTGTGCACGCACCTTCATTTCAGCTCCAGACTTGGGAGCCCCAGCCCCACTTTCTAAGGCCAGCGGTCGCAAGAGCCCTGTGTTTCCATGTCCCCTTTCTTTTAAGGAGTTTAAAGCACTTGGCAAACATGATCTCTAGAGGAGTAATAACCGTTCCTTAGGTTTGCTTGGCGCCAGCGTTCCCTGGAGCAATCTGCAGTTATATTACCTGATTTGCTCTCCCAGCACCATCCTGAGGCAAACTTTAGAATTAGGCTTGTGGACAGGGAAACAGAGGTCTTGAGGGGTTACAGGCACAGCCATATCATTTGTTTTTAATGTCCTCCTTTCTAATGCCCCTGCTTCGAGCAGTCTTTGAAGGCCCGTTGCCGCTTCCCTGCACCAATGGAACTTTCCCTAAGGAGCACAGTCATGATTGTTCTGTTCCCTAAGCATTTACATTACCTCACTGGCAGCCCCCATGCCCTTTTGGGGGAGGTAATGTGGTCTGGTAGAATGGACAGAACACACATCTGTTTCTTGAGCTTCAAGCACCCCCCACCGTGTTCTAGCTCTTATTTAAGAATTGCTGAGCCTCCATTTCCTGATTTGAGAAATTACAGGGCTGTTACGACGGTCAAGGTTAGTTTACACAAAGTGCCTCACTGACACAGTCCTTTCCATACATAAAACACCTACCTAATTTTATGTATGGGCACTCGATGAGTTACAACCCATGAGTCATAATCAGCATATCTTGTACCAGCTGCTAATTGTTTCCCGTGAATTTTCTTTGAAGAATAACAAGGTCCTGCAGGATACAACTGATATCACATGCTAAGAACTGAATTCTTTGGTTTCACTTCAGCTCACTCATCTTTGTGCTGTCACGTTTCCAAATCAAGCCACAAATTTTCCTCTAAATAATGCCTTTGCTTCGACATGGAATCTTTTACTTGGTGTTCAGCTCTAAAAATATTGTAATTTCTCTTATTAATCCCACTTTAATGTATAGTTTATAGGTAGTACATTATTGAGTTTCCAGATGTATAATTTTTTTAAAAATTTAATTTTTTTAAATTTTCAACTTTATTTTGTACATTTAATATCGAAAATATAAACAATTAAAAATTTAAAAAATACAGTTGAATATTTTCAAGGTATTCTTTTTTATGTATTTTTATTGTATTGCATTGTGGTCAGAAAACATATATCTGTATGTGGATAATTCTTTGGAATTTATTGAGATCTATTTTGTGGCCATAAGCAGAACTGATATTTAGATTTTATAAATACCTCAACTGTGCTGGAGGAGAATGGGTATTCTCAGTTAAATGGGATTTACGTGGTCATAGTGTATAAAACTTCATACATGCATAAAACTCACCATCTCATGTCTCTCCTTTTACATAGATAAAAATACATGTTCCTGCAGTGGGGAATTTGCAAGTTCATCTGGGTTGTTTTAGAAAGATATATTTTAATGGAAAAAAAGCAGAGTTGAGTATAGAGAAAAGATGCAAACTTTGGGCAATAAGGAAGGGAGAAGATATTTTCTGAGTAGCTCTCATTTGTGAGTTCCTTTATATAGGTTGCATCTTAATCCCCATTTGTGGAAAGGCATCTTATCTTCATTTTAAAGATGAGGAAACAGGCTTAGAAAATGTAAGGAAGATTCCTAAAGTCATATAATCTATTTAACTACAAAGCTGGGGTTTCGATCCAAATCCATCCGCATGCAAAAAAACCTTTATCTTTCCTCCGATTAAGTAGAAAAAATAGTCATATTGAATAAACCCTGGGTTTCTTGTTGCTCAGCTTTGCTCTTCTTCTGCTGTTTAAATTCCTTAGTCTTATAACCACAAAAGGAAAGGTTGCAGGTATGCTCTCAGGTGCAAAGTTGTCCCACACATCCTTCTCTGCTCACCCCACCTTGGCTGCCTTTCACATCCACGGCTGTACTCCTGACAGGTGAGATGTGGACAGGTTGAAGAACGCAGAAGAAGGCAGGGATGCCATATGGACTCCAGTATGCAACACATGCCTCACTAGCTTGAGGACTTCCGCAGATGCACCCGGTACACGCAAAATGATTGAAGGTGACTTTGCAAGTGGCAGGTACCCAGAGGTCGCCTAACACACCTCAGTTTTTGTTATAAAAGAGATTTTTCATTTGGACATGACCTGCAAGAATAAATTAGTTTGGTACATGTACAAGAAAAGTTCAGCTGGAAAATCAGAAAAAAGACCTGTGGGCAGATGTGGGTAGGTGGTTCTTTTGTTTGTTTTCACCATGGAGGTAATGATGGGAAAAGAATAAGCATCACCATCATCACTGACATCTTCTAAATAATGGATATGTATCCATCTCCTCTAATGAGCCAGGTAGCAGGCTAAGCAACTTGCCTGCCTCATGTCACTTGACCCCTACATCAATCCTGGCACCATGGCCAGAGTAGATCCCCCATTCTTTTCAAGATTGTGCTTTGTAAGGATTTAAGCCAGTAAATCTGCAGTTAATGCTACCTCCTCCTTACCCCAAGACTTGATCCCCTCTTAGGCCAGGATATGTGCTTTTCTTGCCATAACTCTGTTTTCAGTGCCTTGCCCAAACCTTAGCACATGAGTGCGCATTCAAACATATTTTTTAAAATAAATGACCTGCTTTTACTGACGTTTAAAGAAGTAAGTGGCAGGATCAGAATACAAATTCAGGCCTGCCTAAGTATTAAGTGCTAAAATAAACAAATCCGTGCATCTGCTTGAACCAAACCAGTTACATGTACCCCTCAAGACAGGTAAGCCATACCTTCCCCAAAAAGTGTCCTCTGAGCCATCTTGTCCCAGATGGGGACTCAGGTCCCTGCCCAGTCTCCACTACCTTCTTTATCATGCTCTGTCACAATTTCCTTCCTTTTGGCTGTGGATTCCTAAAGAATATGTCATTTACCTGTATCTCCATGTGTCCAGCACATAGACAGTGTTTGTGTTCATAGAGTGAATGAATGAGTGAGCAAATACTTGAACTGCCTAGTGTGGACTCCCCAGGACTTGTACTGGCTGTTGACCTTGGGCTCTGAGTTGCAGTGATGGATTGCACTGCACTATCCTCTTCTCTCATCTGGTGTCCTGGAACCAAATGCCTGCAATTGTGCAATACCCTCTCAGAGCTCCCTAAGACTCAAGAACGATGCTCTTCAAATATCTTCTCCATTGTGCAAAGGCCACTCTCCTTACAGGGTTGAAGCCCATGATCTAAAGTGACTTGCAAACAGGTTTCCTCTAAATGAAGCACCAACCTTGCCTGAAACCCAGATTCGCAGACTCATCCCATTGTGAGCAACCCTGGCAATCTCCCAACCTAGTTCTCACCCTCTGCAGGAATGCCCTCTTTGGTAAATCCCTGCCAAGGCATGAAAACTTACAGGGAAGGTGATGTTGCTACCTTCCATCATTGAACAGCAGTTACTCCAAAGAAAAAGTTTATATTGTTCTGAGCTTAATCATTCTTCCAATAGCATTTTCCAATCTGTTCTAGTTTTATAGTGCAAAACTGTCAAAATGGAGTTGTGTCTTTCTTCAATAATTATCAGATGCTACTTTTCATCTTCCCTTTCATGCCTCCTTACTCTTTGTGTGTTTAACTCATAACTTACATGTCTCTGTTCCTTCAATGCTCCTCATTGGATCATTTCCAAAATTTTTTTCCAGCCTTGTTCCCTTTTCTGGTCATGCTGTCGGTGTTCCCCTAAATATGTGCCATCACCCCCCACTCCAGGTTGTGCCTTATGAGAGCAGAGTGTGAGGGGATTGTTACCTACCTGTTCTCTTGCTGGTGACAAAATATCCATGTGCTGGTTCTTAGGGCCACTATGCCCCACTGCTAATTTTCTTAGCAGCCATTGCTTTTAACTATGGGGTTTTTATATTTTGTTTTGTTTTGATCTCCGAATTTGTCCCTTGAGACAACACAAGTAGAATGAGGGCCAATTGTGAGTTCAGTTCACAGACCTCCTATCTTAGCCAGTGTATCCTCAAAATTAAGCCCCTGGCTAAAGCTCATTTTTGGATTGCAATCCCAAGGAAGAGAGAGGAAGGGAAAGGGAAGTGAGGAAAGGGAAACTGGAAAGCCATTATGAAGGAGTGAATTTCCTAGCTGGCCAGAGCTTCATGTTAAGCCAGTTGTTCAGGCTGTTCCAATGGCTTCAGAGTGGCTTTATAAAGCCACTTCATTTTCTAACAGTGCATTCAGAAGAAGGAAGGGAAATAATTTATCTGCCAATGCCCATTTGTCATTGATCCCAATTGGCCCCCATACTCTATTAACTCCCTAAGCTTTTAGGCTTTGCATTTCAGATCAGACTGTATCTCAGGGATACAGGAGGCAAGAGGTGTGATATTTGGGCATGAACCAAAGGGCTATCAGGTTGTGGCTAGAATAGCCAAGGGCTGGGGGAACAACCAATGTACAGAGATCTCTGGCCTGACCTGACCGCAGCAACCAGACAGACAGCTTCAGCTAATTCAAGGACCCTTAAGCAGATTCCATCACACCTCACGTGTATTATAGTCTTGCCATGTTAAACAAAAGCTTTGGCTTTTCAGATTGTGAGGGAACCAGCCTGACTCAAATATTAAATTTCCGTGAAGGGGATCCCTGAGCCTTCTTTCTAGTCTCAGTTCCTTGTTTATATGCTCCCAAACACATACATGTTCCCATTCCTTACCCTTCATAACCACACATTCATTAGTGTGAATATTTGATTAATGTCTGTACCCCACCTGACTGCAAGCTCCAAGCTCAGGACCTATGTTGGGATCCCCATAAACCCCCCACACCTCACTGCTTGTTGGACACAGAGAGGTTTCAGGGTTTATTCACCCATGAATTGAAGCAGCTGGACCAGGTCAATGGGCCATGAGAGGCTAGAGGATCATGGGGCATTTTGGAGACATTGGAATTGTTCAACATGACATTGGAATGACAGATACAGGCCATTATACAATTTGTCTAAACCTATAAAATTGTATGGTGCAAAGTGTAAACCATAATGTAAGCTGTAGACCATGGTTAGTAGCAATGCTTCAATACATGTTCATCAATTGTAACAAACGTACCACACTAATGAATGATGTTGTTAATGGGGGAAAGTGTGAGAGGGGACATATAAAGGAATCCCTTATTTTCAATGTAACATTTATGTAATCTAAAACTTCTTAAAAATAAAATAAAAAAATATGAGCTGCATAAACGTTGGTAACAATATACAAAAATACTATTCAGCAGTATGTTTGCTCAATATTCTGCAAGGCTTATCCACCCTCTGCAAAGGCAGAGGACAAGAATTGAGACAGTTCTATGAAGATATCACTGCAAGGGAGATTAAAAAGTATTTGTGCTGGAACTAGTTTCAGAGAACTGCAGGCTCCCATATGACTCTGCATGGTAATATTGAAGCAAAACCAGCATGGGTTTATGTCCTGGTTCTACAGATCACCAGAGGTTAGCTTTGATCAACTTACTTGAACTTTACTCATCTCTAAATCTTCATCTACTGGATGGGTATAATGAAATCTACCCCACAGAGACTATTTAAGGAATTAATTGAAATAATAAAAATTTTATATGTATTTACACACATATATATACACACATAAAATATGTGAGTATGTTATGTAATAGATGCAGAATATTTTTTAAGAAGAATGTAATTTATTTTAGACATGCTAATGAGACTAGAGAAGATAGAAAATTAAAAATGGAAAGAAAATACCATTTGATCATAAAAATGGATGTACTTGATAAGGTTATCTTGGTGAGTTCAAGTTAGAGATCTACTCATCACTTTAACCAAGTGTAACTCAGACAATAAAAATGAAAGAATACAACCTCCTGCACTCATTGCCCTCAGTAAATTGCTACTTGGACTGGGCAAATAGTTATTTGGCAGTACACCTGAGTGCTTTTCTTTGAAACCTCTGGGACTTTTGTTTTAGCTTTAGTGGAGAAAACCCAAATGGGGTCAGTGATAGTCTCGTTAATCCAGAGCACTCGCTGTTCTTACCATAAAAGGAAAACATGAGACCAGTTGCCAGGAATGACAGGTGATAAAGGTGAGTAGCAAGTAATCAAATGTTGTTCAGACTGTGAAAAGGGAAGACTATGACTCTGGATGAAGGACACAGAGGAAAGGGATTTCTTCCATCTCTGCTCTGTGACCAGAAAGTTTAAATTGAGGCATAAAAGGTATTTATCATGGGAACCTTTTAAAGGGCCAATTAGCATTTGCTATACACCCAGATTGCTTACTGTGAAGAAATGGGAGCAGAAATAAAGAATGATAAAAGCTGACAAGGAAAAGGTCAAATAATCTAGAAAGGATAAAATGGTATATACTCAACAATTACCATGTTGATGGAAAGAAATCGCTTTGATTGCCTTTAAGAGGAAAACAGTTAAAAGAATGCTAATCCCTTAAGCTGGTTGTCTTTACAAGTCTCTAGGAATGGGTTAATTAAATGAACTCTCTAAACAGATGAGTAAGTGAGTTTACAAAACCAAAATATTTTTAATGGAGTTAGAGCTCTAATGCATTTTGACAGCCACATTGGAAATTAAGTCTGAGATTATATCATAAAGAAGTAAAGCCATATTGAAATTTATTCATCCAGCCTTGCCATATCTCTCAGAATCCCTAGTTCCTGCTCTGAATAATTTGTTCAGATGTTTTTCATACTCTAGTATTTGGATAACTCTGAATTTTGATTTGTATTATGTTATTCTTTGCAAAAAGAGAGAGAGGGGAGGGGAGGAAGGGAACAAAACACCTGCTTTGGCCAGTTTCTTTTGATAATTTGTGTCTCTGGTTAACTGAGGAATTATTAGGAAGTGCTTTTGGTTGAACACTTATTATAACTCTTTCTTGAACATAATTAGAGAACTACAGACAATTGAAACTAATTTATATTAACCCAGGACACTCCTAAAAGTTGTGTGGCGTTTTAGTTTGCCTTATAAACAATTTTCAAACATTAGCTTATTTTATGTTATGTTGCTTTCTCCTGTGGCCTTTTAATCTAGGGCTTGTGATGAGAAAACCCAGGCAAGTGAACATGGTTTTCCTTGGATTTGAATCCCTGCAATTTCACTCTTGCATATTGCTGAGGAACTCATGGAGGCTCCATGTAATCTGTTGCCCCTTAGCTCTCTGTTCTTTAGATATTTCTCTTTAATTGCAAATGACAATTGGCTGAGGTCCCCTGCTCCCAGACTGCTGATCCCTGAATAGTTCTGATTGTCCCTAAGGGATGCTCTGCATGCTCTGTAAATCCATCCCACCTGCTACTTTTCATCACAGCCAAGATTTGTGGTCTTTATACTGCAATAAGATCTGCTTCTCCAGGTTCCTGCCATGTACTGCAAGGAAAGACTGAGGATCTTCCAGCAATTCTCCAAAGACCAGTTTAGACTCAAATGTAAGGTAGGGAGTAAAGAAAAGGACTGGGTATAAGTAAAAGAAAATCAGGACAGAGAAAAGCTTCCAGTGATTCTTACATATTAAAGATCTTAGGTCAGGCCTTGTACCAGGGAATCCTGCTTGGTGTCTGTCTCCTTCACTCCTGCAAGCCATTCTGCTGCAAAGCCTCTTTTATCTGCCCCTCTGGGGTACCTTTGATTAACCTCTCTGCACTCCAAAACCCGGTGTACACGTCTCCCAGCTTATTCTATGGCCCTGGTGAAGGGGATTGGAATGAGGCTTTCTCCACCCAATCTCAGCTTGCTCTGGGTGCAGCTGATGTGCAGAGCCACTACCCTGTCTCCTGTCTTCCTGGGTGTCACCTTGCCAGCACAGGAGGGTGGCTTTACATTGGCAAAACCAGGGATCCCATTGAAGTGTTGCGTTTGCTGCAATTTCTCCATAAATATGAATGTGGAAAACAACCACCATCACCAAAGAAACAAAAAATAACATAAACATGTTCAGCCTTGAACTAGCAATTTGTAGAGGCTTCTAAATTCCAAAGTTTTAAAAGGTTCTGGGTCAGTTGGAAAGCCCAGTTACACTATGAATTAGATGCTCATCAAAACACATTCATTTCTAAGACTTCATGGTTACAACCATCACATGTTCTCTCTTGACATTAATAAAATGGGAATAAAAAGCTTGAAAACAGGAGAGACAGAAATGATACATCTTTCAGTTGATGGAGAGTATGGCTTAGATGCCCATGGAGAGGTTGACCTTCTCAAGACCCAAAGTTGACAAGTAGCATATTAAAAGTGAGAAGGAGATGAGTAGTGAACTTGCAATGAAATTCTGCTACATGACAGGGTTTCCTTAGTATTTCACATCTCATTTAATTTTATAATAACCCTGAGATACAGGCAGTGTGGGCACCCCATTTAACATAACAGATGCGGAAACTAGGGCAGCGAGAGGTAAAGTAACTTGCCCAAGTCCCGTCATGATTGTGACAAGATTGCAGCACAGTTTGACCGAACTTTACCTTCTTTGGGCCTGCACTGATTCCCTTAGACACACACATTCATCTGCACTCCATGAGGAACCTTTCAAAGCTTAAATCCACATCAAGTTTCCATGAAAATCTCAGGGTCTCATGTCACCTCAGTCTTTACTATGTTTTTCCAGCAGAATACTTATTAAAGTACTTTGAATCTACCCATGTGATAAATTCTTTGGAAGACCAAAATTCAATTAACTTGAGAAATTTAGAATCTTATAGAAAAAACAGATGTGTCCACCAATAAAGCAAAGAAATGAACAAAGACGGATATAGGGGACAATGGGTGTGAGCTTTATAAGATCAAGCAACAAGCACGTGTTTAATACGCGATGCTGGGCAAGTGTGGAGGTAACAAGATGGAAAAAATATACACATTATATGTCTATGTGATCCCTGATCTGAAAAAGAAGTTTGTTGTCCTGTAGTGAATGTCAAGCATGTCCACACATAGCTATAATACAATGTAGAATGTATTAAATGTTATAGTAGAGTTAGAAATAACATGTAATATCAGCTCAGAGGACAGGGAGATTATGTCTCCCAAGAAGGAGTTGTATTTAGTGAAAGGTGGGGAGGTTCACACAGGTGGGCAGACCTGGCCTCAAATCCCAGCTCCACCAATGGGCAACAGATTTGACCTCTAGGTCTCCGTCTTCTCTTTTCCAAAAATGCTTAGAAAGAGCATCTGGTGTGGATATGGCTGATGTGAAAAGAGGTCCTAAGATTGTACTCTATACCCAATAAACCTGAGCTTCCCTCTCTCTCTCGCTAGGAAAATTAGGATGTATTTATAAAAAGGCCAATATTGGGCACAAGCTTGAGAATGATTATGATGTCAGTAGAAATGTAGAAATAGTAATAATAGTTAACACTTAAAAAACACATATATCATGCTGGAACTTTAGTCTTCATGGTGGAGATATTCTAAGTGATACTCAAGGAATTACATGATGTATATTTGGTATCACTTAGAATGGTTGTGGCATGAAGTATGAGCTGTATACATGAGAAATATTGCAGACATGCCCATATGTAATTAGATACAGTCATATCTTGGTACTCAACGCATTTTGTCCTGGTACTCATTGTTTGTTTCGTACTCAAGGTGCAAGCTAGAACTTGGTGTCAGTTGCCTGGCGACTCGCTACCCTTTCCAGCCTAAACAAAGTGTCATGCGTTAGTCACGTGGTAACTCTTGAGGTCTTATCTTAGCTGCAGTGTTCATTTTGTGTATTTTTGCATTTTTTTTTTTTTTCTCATCATGGGTCCTAAGAAAATGAGCAGTGATAGTGCTGAGTAGTAAAGAAAATTACTTCACACCATCACTGAGAAAAAAAAAAGAAACAATAGATAAATATGAGAGCAGTATTCGCATTACTGATCTTGCTAGGGAATGCAGTATACCTAGAACAAGGGTCTCCACTATCATTAGAATAAAGAAGTGATGAAAAAGGCTGATGTTATGAAAGGAGTTAAAGCAGTAACAAAGCAGCGTTCCCAAACACTCGAGGAAGTTGAAAAGCTGTTATTAATTAAACAAGAAGCAGTTAGCAGGCTACAGTGTATCGGAAGCCATGATATGTGAAAAAGCAAAAGTGTTGCATGCCGATCTTTTGAAAAATAAACTGGAACCGACCAGTGATGAGAGTGTTGAAGTTTTAAGACCAGCCACAGCTGGTTTGATAATTTTGAAAAGAGGACCGGCACCCATAGTGCCGTGAAGCATGGCGAAGCAGTGATTAATAATAAAAAGGCTGCTGATGAATTCATCAGTGAATTTCAAGACTACATAGAGGCTGAGGGTTTTATTCCTCACCAAGTTTTTAACAATGATGAGACTGGAGTTTTTTGGGAAAAATTGCCAAGTAGGACCTACATCACAAAAGAGAAGAAGGCATTACCAGGCCACAAACCAATGAAGGACAGGCTCACTCTATTATTGTGTGGGAATGTTAGTGGGGACTTAAAACTTGAGCCTCTACTAGTCTATCATAGTGAAAACCCATGAGTTTTGAAGAAGCACAATGTCATAAAAAGCAAACTCCATGTGATGTGGAGGACAAACAGGAAAGCTTGTGTCATGAGGCAATTTTTCACTGAGTGGATAAATGAAGTGTTTGGTCCCTCAGTGAAATAATATTTGCTGGAGAAAGATTTGCCTCTAAAAGCTCTCCTACTTTTGGACAATGCGCCTGCTCACCCTCCAGGCTTGGAGGATGACTTCCTGGAAGACTTCAGCTTCATCACTGTAAGGTTCCTGCCCCCCAACACTGCTCCTCTAATCCAGCACATGGACCAGCAGGTCATTTCAAACTTCAAAAAGTTGTACACCAAGGCACTTTTCCAGAGATGCTTTGAGATCACCTCTGACACCCAGTTGACCCTCACAGAATTCTGGAAGGAGCATTTCAATATCCTGCACTGCCTTAACCTTATTGATAAGGCCTGGAAAGAAGTCTATTATAGGACAATGAATTGGGCATGGAAGAATTTGTGGTCAGAAGCTGTGACTCAGACTTCAAAGGCTTTAAGGCTCACCCCAAGCCTGCAGGTACAGAGGGTACAGTTCTGCAGGATATTGTATCTTTGGGCCAATCCATGGGTTTGGAGGTCGATGCTGCTGATGTTGAGGAGTCAGTGGAGGAACATCGTGATGAGCTCAGGACTGAGGAGCTGCAGGAACTAGAGAAGGAGCAGCAACAAGAGGTGGCTGAAGAGATTCCTTCAGGTGAGGAGGAGATAAGGGAAATTATCCCCAGTTCCTTGATCAAAGAAATGTCTGCAAAATGGGCACAAGTTTAAAACTTTGTGGAGAAGTACCATCGGAACAGAGCTCTGACAAGCAGAAATGTGAATTTATTGAATAACCAAACAATTTCACACTTTCAAGGATTTCTGAAAGGAAGACAGAAGCAGTTGTTATTGGATAAGTTTTTAGTGAAGGTGACAAAGAGTGTGTTATAGCCTGTGGTGCAAGTTGAAAAAAGGCAGAAAAGAGAAAGAACACCTGAAGTGCAAGTGCCTGATGTTCTACTGGAGTGAGACTCTCCTTCCAAGCAAGACTCCATGTAACCTCTCCTCCTCACCACTCTCCTCCCACCATCCCATTAGGCCATGGTCTCTTCTTAGTACAGGTAAAGTGAAGTTTTTATTTTATATAATCTGAGTATTTATTAATTTTAAGTTTATTCCTCATGTTAAGTAATGATATACAACCTTATCTTTTTACATATTGCCTTAAAAAATGAGCATTGTCTTTGGGAATGGATTAAATTAATTGACATTATTCCTTATGGGAAAAATTTGTTTGGAACTCATCGTTTTTGGTACTCGTCGTGCCTCCCAGAACCAATTAGGAACAGACACTTAAAGAAATTCAATGGACATCCCAATTCAGGCATTGGGCTATCAGCCAAAGCATGACTCGGTCAAACTCTGATGGGAAGATGTTTTTCTCACATAGAGAAGAGCCAGAGCCAGGTCAGATTCACTAGTGGACATAGATTCCCCGTAACCAGCAGGCCTCAATCCCTAGCTGATGCACAGAGATGTTCTCCACACAGCACCCCTCTCTTGTGTGTGTGTGCAAACTTCGTGGAACCCTTCTCCCTCCCAGTCAGGCTCAGATATACCCTTGAGGTGTAAGCTGGATGGAGGAAAATAAGCCCGCCAGGGTCAGACTGTCTCCTGTGAATTGTTCTATCTGCTCAGGATACAATAGGGGAAGGAATGCACCTGCTGTCCCCCTACCTGTTGTGGGATTCTGTTTTATTCCGCCAGGCTGACACACCTGGTCCTGAGCACAGGCTGTATCTGTGGGTTCCCGGGAAAGCATCAGGCTGCCCTAGGACTGTCCTCTACCATATATATAGATAAATATATACATATTTTTCCCTCTTGATGACTTCCTGAAAAATGCACTCTTATACCATTTTAGAGTTGGGCAAAAGTCAGGACAGAAAAGTTAAGTTCTTGCCCAGTTTCTCAGAACCTGAGCCACATGTCTCCTGAATTTGTCTTCCTAACATCATACTAAAATGCCAGAAAGGCATAGCACAAAGATGCTGAAACAAGACTGCACGTAACATGTGCAGCCAGTGACAGTAAGTAGTCTAGTTTTTGGAGTTTTCTGTGTGTGCAGGGATTTTGAGAAATAGGAATCACAAAATACAATGGGGCCAGCTTCCAGAGTCAGTTTCAAACACTGTCCACACAGAAGTGTGACCAGTGGTAGAATCATTAAGCTGGATGTGCTAAAAACCACTATTTACATGTGAATCAAACAAAGTATGAACAGGGCTTGAATGATCCTTGATGCAGCCAGGTACAAACACATTTATCCAGTGTTAATCCCCTGCATTCAATATGGAGCAAGCCAACCCCCTGGTATTTATGCACAAGTGCAGGTGGAAGCATGATTTATGTCAGCAGTGGAAGCCACTGTTGCAAACTACTGGAGAAGGATTAATCACTTTGCAGTTCAAGGGGATCTTTTTGGATAACAGAAGCTTTAATAAATACATTTTAAAAACCTGAGATGAAATGCAAGCTACACATAAAGATTGTAGTTATTTTTTTTCTTTTCCTTTATAAAAATTATGATTCAGAAATAGCATGTTATTTTAATAAAATATTAGATTTTTGTTTTCAATTCAACACTTTCCCTAATGACTAGACAGAAAGCCAGGACAATGAATAAAAATACACAGAATGTCTTTGCTGGGCAAATTCACTGGCAATGTGAAGATTTACTTGGGCCATAGATAGATCTATGTACATATGTATTCAAAACTACTGTTAACCTGTCAACAACAATAACAAAAATAATAATAGCAATAATAGAAAAACTGCCCAATGTACATTTGGTGTTTTAACCCAGGATCCGCAACTCTTTGCTCCAGATCTTTCTGTCTTGAAATTTATCAATCTGTGCAGTAAAGGCCAATACTGAGAGTCATGTGTGGACAGTCAAAACCTCTGTTTGGATCCTGACCAGGAGGTAGCATTGGGCCTCACGTCACCTTCTTGAGTTATAGCCTCCTGTCCTAGGTCCAGCTGCAGGCCTGAAATCTCCAGCATTTCTGCACAAGAGAAAACTTGGTAGACAATCTTATTAGTAGGAAAGGCCAGAGAAATTCTTTGAAATTGAATGTGCATGGCGAACAAGCTCATTCTAGTTTAGACTGCATGTTTATTTGGTGCGGGTTAGGGGGGCAGAAATCATAGCCTGTTTAAAGACCTTCTCCCAAACCACATTTTGGGATCACCACCACTGTGTTGTATGAAGCAAGGAAGCAAATACACATCTGAGTGTCTAATTTAAATAATTAATTTCATATGGCATTTTATACCTATTGAATAGATGAAGAAATTGAGATTCTGAAGGATGATGTGTTGCCTAAGTCTATATATTAAATAATTGTTAGAGATGTTTTTCAAGGGTTCTTCCCTCCAAAGCCCAGCTTATTTGTACTGTGCCAAGGATCCAGGGACATATCTCAAGGGAGAGTTAGTAATAATAAGTGCAATGAAAAATGGGGGAAAAAAATCACTATCTTTATAGGGACATCAGCAAAACACCCACATCCACCTTCACTTTTACCTTATGTTCAAAGGAAATGGCTTCATGGTAACAGCTACTGGATTGGACCGCAGGCTTGAGCACTTGATGACTAGCAACCAGTCCAGAGCCAGAAACTCCTTAGCTAAGCCCGCTTATTTCTTGGTTCTGTGGTTTATCTAGAATTTCATTGAATTCACGTTAACAAACTTGTATTTACTACCTTCGATGGGCTGTAGCTTGTGCTAGGTTCTGGAGATACAAAAGGAATCAGGGCAGTGGTTGTGAAGTTGTGCACCGTCTAGTGCAGGAGGCTACCCTGAATAAATAGATTCCAGTCTTCTTCTGATGCTGGGTGTCTTAGGTTCCCAGGGCTGATATAACACAGTAGTGAAAACTTGGTAGCTTAAAACAAGAGAAATTTGTTGCACAGTTCTGGAGGCTGGAAGTCTGAAATCAAGGAGTTGGCAGGGCCCTGCTCCCTCTGAAGTTGGTAAGGAAGGATCTGTTCAGTGTGTCTCTCCTGGATTCTGGCAGTGGCTTTCTGGCAATCCATGGTGCACTCTGCTTCGGTCATCTCAGGGTGTTCCCTCTCTGTCTCCTGTGTCTTTTCTCCCCTTCTTATAAGACACCGGTCATACTGGATCAGAGTCCATTGTTCTTTATTGAGACCTCGTTTCACCTTGCCTAATTCCATCTGTAATAACCCTGTTTCCATGATATACTGGGAATTAGGGCTTCAACTCGTAGAAGGACACAGTTCAACCTATAACACTGTGCTATGACAAATACAATGGAATAGATGTAAGTAAGGATAATATCACCAGCTGATTATGAGGAGGTTGGAGGAGCATAGAGGAGATGATGCTGAAAGAACGGATTCACAGGTTTGTTTGCGGGAATCTCTAGCCCGTTGATATGGGGTAAGGAGGGATTGTGAGGACGGAAGAAGCAAAAGATGAGTTTGGAAAACAGAGGGATTTATGGGCCATAGAAATAAATTTTCATTTGGTTTTAAAGGTAATGCACTGTCTTATCAAATCAGTTAGTTGGGAGAAACACTGAAGGGAAAATGAGTATTTGCATGCTGTTGCAGTAATACAGGATAAAGTTGATGAAACTAATGGTGGAGACAGATGGAGGTAAAACATAGGCCAGGTATTTGCTTAAGTATTGTTTTACTCAAGAAGAGATCTCAGAGATTGCTGCAAGTATCCCAGCATTCTGTCTCAATTTATCATGCAAACTAGCATTAGAAACTTATCATTTTAATATGCAAAAATTTACCCTCCCTCCCTCCTTTCCTCTTCCTTTCTTCCTTTCTTTCTTCTTTTGAGCTTTAAACGTTTCTTTTAAAAATATAAATATTCATTTGCCCTGAGAAGGACCAATGTTGACCTACTAATAATTTAATAGAAAAAACTGGAAAGCCATCTCAGGGCAGAAATGGAACAAAGCAGCAATGGGAAAGAGAAAAAGATCAGAGTCAACTTGACCTACTATAAGATTTTGCCAAAGACTGGGCCTGAGCTTACATCTTCTCTGCAAAGCGCTAACTTGAGATCCAACTCATAGGAAAATGACAAAGGAGACACATGACATCTGCTTCATGCTTCTCTTTCCAGTGTGAATCTACTATCTCCACAAAGGTTACCATTCAGGAGAGTTAAATTATCTCTGAATAACATCAGCTAGATGACAGGTGATGTGAACTCATCTGCTGGTCTACACATCCTAATTTGGAAATGAGCCTGAAAGAGGAGGAAATAATGGCAAGAACATCATAAAACTCTTTGGTCATCCTTTGGTCCTGATAGGGCCAGTACCTGGCTTAGCATATTCTGCAGCCAGTTAATTGCAAGGACAGCAGGAACCACAATCCACAGTCTGGGTAGCTTGTGAGGTCAACAAGCAGACCCTGGAGGCACAGATCACCATCAAGGAGGAAACATGGACATTGTGAACTGACCACAAACTCCTTTGATACTCCTTCCTCAGGTATTTTCTTAAAGAGTTTCTAGATTATATACATTGAAAACTTGAGTATTTGCCTCTCTGAAGCACTCTAGTCTGGAAATTTGAGCCGTAATATCAGTTGAAGTGTAGAAGGAACTCTGAACTGTGGCTTTGTTCCAGTACTCTCTTCAACTAATTAAATTGCATTGAGAAAATTTCTTAAAATTCTGATTTTTGTTTTTTTCACCATAAGTTGTGAACATGAAGTTCTACCATTATGGCATTACATGTGCATATCTCTGGAGTACTCTTCCCTCAAGATGCTCCAGAAGAAAATAATAGGGTTCTATAATGAAGATTAGTAGAGAAATAAATGCCATGTAACAGTTAATCATTCATGTGACAAATATTTATAGACTACCTACCCACCTGTGATTCTAGGAAAAGATCCTGTTCATACTCATGGAACTTGGAGAGAAAGACAAACCAATAAATAAATATATGTAATTTGTCAGATGGAGATGAGTTAGAGAGGAAAATTAAACAGGACAGGGGGATATCTTGTGCTGGGAAAGGGACAAGGAGTCTTCAAGGCCACCTACTAAAGTCATCACAATGCAGACAAATACTGGAGGTGCTAAGGAACTCAGCAGTCTTTTCCATCTTTTTTTTTCCCCAGAAATCTGATGGCCAATGGCATTGTTTCCTTTTGCCTTAGTGAAGTGTGAAATGTCTGATTTTGCTAAGTAGGTATTTTAGTCTTTTCCAGTCATGCACCATATGGTCAAATTGCCTTTCCATGTTGGTGTTATAGCTCTCAGTGCAAAGATGGAAACATAAATGTATAACACTGTTGTCAACTGTCTCTTTATTGCCCCTTATACTTAACACAGCAGAAGTCACACACAAATCAGAACTTCAGAACAAATACAGGAACATCAACACAGGAGTTTAGTGTCAAATTCATACAAATGTATTTAATAAATAGTTATCAATGTGGATAATCCATATCAGTATACAAAAAGCCACAGGTTCCAAGTATTAGAATTTGAAAATATTTTTTGTAGGGCCACCATTTAAACCACTACATGAACTAATCACTTGGAAAGAAAAGTGGGGGTAGAGAGCCAAATGCATATCCAGGACATGCATCATCTACAGAAGCCGGGATTGGGTCCTGGTCAGTATGAAGGCACTGGCACCTCCAGTGGGAAAAGCATTTACTAAAAGTCATGGCACAGAATCTTCGATGGTTCCTCGGTCACTTCTGCTGGCAAGTTCTTTGGAACCTTCCCTGGGAATACACAGCCATGCTTGTAGCCAGGGATGTGTGTGCTCTATTAGAATGGGATTTCAGGTGTGTGTTTTGAGATTTTATATCTGACGAGACTTGCATAGGAAATTGGTCCAGTGGGCTTTGATATCAGTGAATTGACAACAGAATGGCCAGTATGAGGACAAAATGTAGATTCAGTTTTATGGACCAGCCACACATTAGCCAGATTATGGGAGAATGATTGAAAGCTAATGTCAGGTTGGGAAGATTAGGAGCTATAAGACACCTTGGCCACTGACTGGCCAATAGCACAAATGTCCTAAAGGTTGTGTTCTGGTGGGAGTGGGAGTGGAGAAGCATCCATACCCACCAAAGGGGTTCACTGCTATGTCAAAAAGAGAAGTAGGCAGACATCTCTTCAGTGTGTACATTAGACAAAGATAGGCAGTGATTCCTAAGAAAATATGAGGTTGGAAAAAAGTACATGGCTGTAGCTCCAGGGATCTGCCTGATGGGTTGACAAAGCCCTGGTCCACTTGATCCATGGTAGAGATCAATTGGTGATAAAGCTTATCTCTACTGCTGCCTGTTATCCTTGCCTTATTCCTTTACCCTGAAAGCCATGACCAGGCAGAAGAACTGGGTAGAGAGTGTGGATCAGTCACCCCCTTTTGTCTACTATTAGAGTAAAACTCGAGAGGTGGACCTTCTCCCATAACAGCCAAGTACTGCGTGGTCTTTTCACCCAATCAAATAGGAGACATGGCAGATATGTACATGTAATGTTATAATGATATAAAAGGTACTACACAAGAAACAAGTCTAGGAAAAAAAGAGGATATCAGTAGTTTCATTCCCTTTTCTAACCCCCTGAAATCTATCATTTTTTAATTCTTCTGGGCCACCAAGACTGGCCATTGTTTAACATCTGCCACTCTCATTTTCTTTTCTGCAAGTGCACATATCCCTGAACAGCAGTTTGGAACATAGATGCCTGAGTGGCTTTATGACTGTAGTTTTAACTCTACAGTTTGCATGTTAATTACTCTTTGCCTTCATTAAATAAGTTTCCAGTGAGCCCTGGGCTGTTGGTCCTTCCTCATATTTAGTCTGCCCTCTTTTCTTGGAAGCCACCCTTTCTTTCTGTCTCTTTTTTCCCCCACTCTCTGTCTCTCTCTCTATCTGTCCCTCACTACCCTCTTGCCCCCATTTCTCTCACTCAATGTGTGAGAACATTTGCACACATGTGTTGATGGGAACATCTATATATATTACCTGAAGAACCTGCTGAACAATTCACAACTGTCCTGGAGATTTAATTCTCACCAACCTCCTGACGAGAAAATAATTTCTGAAAGCTCATGATCCCTTGTTCATTCATTTATTCGTTCATTCATTCACTCAGGCATATTGCAAGTCCATGTAACCAATATTAGGATGCTGAAATTCACTGATTTGAATGAACTACACGTATTTGATTTTTGTTTACTGAAAGTCATTTTCAATTCATTTAAGAAATACTGTGCTCCATGTACCAGGCTAGATATCACATTTTAAAAATAAGACACAATCTACATCCCCAAGGAAATTACTCTAAGCATCTTGCTGAGGATGATAAAAATTAGCAGGGGATTAGCACCCAAAGCTCACCTCTTTTGTCTCCCACTCTGCCATCTCTTTTAAAACAGCCCTATGGGCAGATAATATGCTTGGAAGAGCAGCTGATCTGAACTGTTAGTCTCCCTGAGAATGCCTGAGACTCTCCTATCTAAGTCACTGAAGCGGAATTTGGCCATTGTCTCTGTTTTTTCTTGACCAACCTGTATTTAGACAAATGAATAACATCTGTCTGGTGGCACTTGGCTGCCTTGACTCTCACTGGCAGTTAGTCCTAGGTGTTAATTGGCTGAAGATGGTCTATTTTTTTGTATCTAAATGAGTGGTTCACGGTGCAGCAACTCGTTTCGATCTGTTCACAATCTGTTGATAAGGGACTGGCCAGGTCCCGTTGTAACCTCACAGTTGACGCCCACGCCATTACCTGCCCAATAAAGTGGGCAGTGAACATCTGCACCTTCATTATGAAACAGGTTATTCTACCAAAGTGCTGTTTAATATCAAGGTGTGCACGTCGAAGGGCAAGGAGCTGAGTGTTGACGCTGATGCTCTCCTTTCATTTCCTGCCTCTTATGAATAAACTTCCCCTGGGATCTCCCTTCCAAAGGCTTAGTTTATTTCATAATATCTTGGCCATGTGTGGTAGAGAGTTCTCTGGAAGGGAATATGGGAGATTGAGGTTCTCATCAAAAAACAGATTTTCCTACTCTGGAGATCTTCACAAGAAACCTCTCTGGTCCTCAAGTATCTTTAGCTCTTGTAGGTTAAAGGATTAGAAGGAAGACTTAATTCCTGCCCTGCGTTCCTGAGTAGGGATAAAATCAATGAACAGCTTTGTCAAGAAACATATGGGTGGATTAAAAAAATAATAATAACAGAGCTCTCATTATACCGGTACAGAGCCTTTGCCACAAATCTGTGTAACACTATTTGAAGTGGGGTAGGGAGGGGGAAAAAAGCCTCTGGAGAAGTAGCATAAGTGATAGTGCTCAGCATGGGAAATGGAAATGAGCAGGGCAGATTTCCCAGTGTGGTCCAGCCATTGAATTTTCTGTGCATTAGAATACACATTATCAATTTAACACTAGCTGTTTATGGGGTGAAGTTAGGAGTACTATACTAATTGATTGTAAGATGCATCACAAATTTGTAAAATTTAAATGTGGGAGGGGAGTGGACATGCCACCTTGAGTGAGGAAGATGGCTGAGACCTTCCCTGAAGACAAGTGGGGATAAATAGACTAATATAATGCAAAGGGCCCAGGCTCTGGCTGTCATGGCAGAGACTCACAGAAACTGTGGCTATTATTGTGGCCACAGCAACTATATTGTTGCAGAAACATGACTACGTATTCACATGGTGGTGATAGTGGGAGTAAAGGAAAAAGGTCACTAGACTTCAGTCAGAATCTCTATAACCTAATCCCACTTTCTGATGATTTCAGGATTTGTGACTTGATTTATGACTTGACTCCACTCAACCTCTCCCAAATTGTCTCATCTTTAAAATGAAGATAATGCATCTTGCCTATCTTACAAGATGTTATAATCAAATGAATTGATGAATGTTCCTTAGCAGCCTTTCTCTCATCAAGAAAATGTTGGCTCCAAACCTCACCTTCCAAAACTTCATTTTCATAGAATCAGACAGTATGTTCTCTTCATGGCTGGCTTCTGTCACAACAACATAATTCTTTGTTGCAGATAAAAGTAGTATTTTAGTTTTTATTTCTAAGTTGCATTTCAGTCTATGAATATTCTTACTTTAATTAATTCTTTCCTAGCTTCTTGAAGTAGAAGTTTAAATATGTCTTTTTATATCTTTCTTCTTGTGGCAAAAAACATATAAAGCCATATCTTTTCCTATAAGGATTGCTTTGGCTGTATTCTACGTAGTGGACTCATTCAATTCAAACTATTTTCTATTTTCTACTGTGATTTCTTTTTACCTTATTGGTTACTTAGAAGTATGTTGATTAATTTCCAATCATTTGAGATTTTTCTAGGTAACACATTATGATTGATTCGAAATTTATTTCAATCATGGTCAGAAAGCAAATTTTATTATTTCAATTGATATTCATTTTATCATGTAGGAAATGGTCTCTCATAGGGGAAGTTCCATGTCTATTTGAAAACAATGTATAATCTGCTGTTGTTGGGTAGAATGTTCTATAAATGTCAATTAAGCCAATTTCACTCAGCTTCATTTGAATCTTCTATACTTTGATTTTCTGCCTAATCAATTTGGAAAAGATCAATTCTGTTCAAATAATTACTAAGGGAGGATATTAAAAACCTCCAACTGTAATTGAGGATTTCTTCTCAACTCTTTTGTTTCTGTCTGATTTTAGCTTCATGCATATTGATCTCTGTTTAAGGTGCATACACATTTAGGTTTTTTATGTCTTTATGATGAAGTGGCCCTTTGTCATTTTTAAATGTCTCACATACCTTGTAAAACCCCTTATCCTACCTTCTACTTCATCTAATATTATTAGAGCAACTCCAGCTTTCTTATGTCTCCTATTCAAGCATCCTTTCACTTTCAACCAGTCATTGTCTTTTTAATTAAAAATGAGTATCTTGTAAACAAGACATGGATGGAACTGGATTTTTTTTATCCAGCCTGGCAATTTTTGCCTTTTAATTTGAGTGTTTACTCAATTTTCTTTTTAAAAAAATACATTTTTATTACAAAAGTTGTGAATTTACAAAACAATCATGCACATGTGTAGAATTCACATACAACAACCCTTCACAACACACCACACTGTTGTGAAACATTTGCTACAGATTGTGAGATAATATCATCAGACTATCACAACTATGATACATCATGTACATTTGCATATTTTTTCCATATCCCCTTATTATTAGCACAGTATATCTTTGGTATTGATGCAAGAATATTACAGTATTGCTGTAAACTATATTTCATAGGTTACATTAATTCTATTTTTCCCATGAGTCTATACATTCCCACCACCCTGCATTAGTGACATACATCCGTTCTAGTTCACAGAAGGACATTCTTGTATTTTTATTATTAACCACAATTCTCTTGCACCTCTGGGTTTGCTGGGTTATTCAGTCCTTAGGTTATTCTCTAGCTTTCTTTCAATTAATGTTTACATCACTAGACTATCCTTTTCAGCCACAATCCCGTTTATAAACCAGCTGCATTAGTTCTACTCATTATAATGTGTTATCATCAACTCTTCATTTCCACACATTTACAGTCAAGTTAATTAAAACATCTACATATATTAAGCATCAGTATTCCTTCACAGCCCTCTTCTTTTCTTCTAATAACCTATACTCTAGGTTTTAACTCTATGTGTTTATTCTTTGTATATAATTCATATTAGTAAAACCATGCAATATTTGTCCTTTCGTGTCTGGCTTATGTCACTTAGAATAACGTCTTCAAGATACATCCATGTTATCATATGTGTCCCAATTTCATTTCTTCTTACTGCAGTATAATATTCTGTTATATGTATATACCATATTTTGTTTATCCATAAATTGGTTGATGGACACTTGGGTTGTTTCCATCTTTTGGCAATTGTGAATAATGCCACTATGAACATCGGTAAACAGATTTCTGCTCATGTTACAATTGTCAGTTCTTCCGGATATATTCCTAGTAGAAGAATTGCTGGTTATATGGCAGTTCTATATTTAGTCTCCTGAGGAACCACCAAACTGCCTTCCACAGAGGCTGCACCATTTTACATTCCCGCCAATAGTGAAGGAGTGTTCCTATTTTTCTACATCCTCTCTAGCACTTATTGTTTTCTTTTTTTTAAAATAATGACCATTCTATGTGGTGTGAGAAGATATATCTTTGTCATTTTGATTTGCATTTACCTAATAGCTAGTGATATTGAATTTTTTTTTTTTCATGTGCCTTTTGGCCATTTGTATTTCTTCTTTGGAGAAATGTCTATTTGAGTCTTTGGCCCATTTACCCATTTATTTGAATTGGATTGCTTTATTATTATTATTTTTTTAAGATTTCTTTATTTATTTATTCCCCCGCCCCCATTGTTTTGTATTCACTGTCTGCTCTCTGTGTCCATTCACTGTGTGTTCTTCTGTGTCTGCTTGTTTTCTCTTTAGGTGGCACTGGGAACTGATCCTGGGACCTTCCAGAGTGAGAGAGTGGTGCTCAATCTCTTGCAGCACCTCAGCTCCCTGGTCGGCTGTGTCTCTTATTGTGTCTGCTCTGTGTCTCTTTTTGTTGCATCATCTTGCTGCGTCGGCTCTCTGTGCTGGCCAGCACTCTATGCAGGACAGTACTCCTGCATGGGCCAGCACTCCTGCACAGGCCAGCACTCCACGTAAGCCACCACTCCGTATGGGCAGCTCTCCACTTGGGCCAGCTCACCACATGGGCCAGATTGCCTTCACCAGGAGGCCTGGGGAGTTGAACCTGGACCTCCTATATGGTAGATGGGAGCCCAATTGCTTGAGCCACATCCGATTCCCATGCTTGCTCTTTTATTGTTGAATTGTATGACCTCTTTATATACAATGAAAATCAAACCATTATCGGATATCTGGTTTCCAAATACTTTCTTCCATTGAGGGGGCTGTCTTTTCACATTTTGACAAAGTCCTTTGAATTACAAAAGTGTTTAAGTTTAAGGAGGTCCCATTTATCCATGTTTTTCTTCATTGCTCATGCTTTCCATTTAAGGTTTAAGAATGTACCACCTAACACCAGGTCTTGAAGATGTTTCCCTAAATTTTATTCTAGGAATAAATGCTTCTTTTATATTTAGGTCTTTGATATATTTTTGAGCAAATTTTTGTGTAA
>JAQZBX010003033.1:0-45751 GCA_029593785.1 Cabassous unicinctus
AAAAAAAAAAAAAAAGAGCATTACTAAAGACAATGATAGCAAACACATTCTTGAACCTGGCATGTTCCCCTATCCACCCATTCATTTGTTCATTCGTGGGATAATTATTGAGACTCCCCTGGACCAGGAAGTGCACTAGGGTCTCAGCAGGTGCTGATTAGCAAGAGCTGCACTTAACTGCTTCCTGAGTCTGTAATCTGGTGAACAAACCATTAGAACCCAAAGGCACAAGGGCTGTGTTGAGGACAGCTCTTGGAAACACCCGGGTGGGGCGCCAAGCCTAAATGTGGGGGGAGGGAGTGTTTGGGAAGGGCTTCCTAGAGATGCAAGAGCATAAAGATGAGCTGATGATCAGGAGAAGGGGCATCTACAGGAGGTGGACTCTAAGGTGGAGAAGGAATGAAGAGGGAAAGGAGGATTTCAGGCGGGGAGCTCAGCAAGTGTATGGGCCAGGGGGGCAGAGAGATCAAGAAGGAAAAGAAGTGTTGGAGTAGCCGGGGTATCTGTGGGTGACGGAGGCAGAAGATTATGTGCAGAGGCACTCAGGGCTGGGCAGGAAGACCAGTTTGGAGCCTGAGACCAAAATCAGGCAAGAGATGGCAGTGACCCGAATCCAGAAGGTGACAATGAAAACATCCAATCTTTGATTTGAGGGAACTTCCAAGTGTCATGTTGTTGTGTTTACATTAGGCGGGAAGAAAGAGAATATTGGTTTCCAACTGTGTAGATCCTTTAAGCAGACAGTTCTGTCGTGAATAATGTGTGTTCAGTTGTATTGATAATAGGTCCCACAGAAATACCTAACGTTCATATACAGCGAGGAGAAGCTAGTTCTCCTCCTATATACCCGAGCAGGTACCAGGTACAAAACACCTCTCAGAGGGCTTCCCATTGTCCCCAGTCCCCAGCTCAGGGTTGTAGGAAGGTTTCAGTTGTTTATTTCCTGTCCCCGCCTTTGTATAGCATTTTAAAGTAAAGAGAAGTTTTGTTTAAAACAAAACAAAAAAGTACCATCTTGGGTTATCTAAAAATCACCTGGAATATCGAAATACTAAGGTTGGTGATGACTGCCGTGGAGTTACCCAGAACATGTTCTGTAGTGATGACTGTGCTTTGGCAGTAGATTAATAAAATACCGTAATTAATCAGTTCCATGAAGGAATGCTTCACTGGGAGGCTAATGTCACGCACAGACTGAAACCACAAAAATCCCTTAAGGAGTAAGACGTTCTTTCCAGGCTACGTAGCTGAGAGCAGCACACAGCTCCTCTAAGGGAGCTCCCTGCCCCCTCCCCTTCCTTTCCCTCTGACTACTCCTCTTTTCTGGCATGGCACCCCAATCCTTCCTTTTTCTTTAAGATACCGGCCCAGCCCTCTGCCTTCAGTCTGTCACTCCCTGCTTGTATACAGTCAAATAGCAACTGGAGAATTAACAAAACAAAACAAAATCTGATCGGAACCATTAGCTGCTAATTAGTCATTTTAAACTGAGTTTATCTCAATGGAGTTGATTCTGGCAACCTAGGAAGCAAAATATTTCATAGATTAGTCCTGCTTCCTTGTTATGCCATGAATATCCGTATCTGTATACTTCAGTTCAGTCAAAGTTCAATTAAGAAACAAAAATTTTACTGCCCATTTGTTGTGTGCCAGCCCCTCTCCTAGATGCTGTGGTACAAAAGATTTTACTCCTCAGTTCCTGCCCTTCGGGACCTCACAGTCTGGTTGGTGGGTAAAAACATGTCATCAGATCATTTATAGGCTGGTGAAAATGTTGAGGGATGCAGTGTAAACGAGTCAGAAAAAAAAAACTCCTTATGAAATTGAAAGTATCATTTCTGTTGAATTTTGTCAAATCAAACCTCTTTTGATGTTATAGATATGGGTATGTGTGGAAATGCACACCTAGTAAAAATTATAATGGGGATTTTCTGAAGAAAGAAAGTGTTGTGTGATAAAATGGTAGTCAGGCTCTAAAGAGTCCCTGACTTTCCCGGATGCCCGAGGCCAAACAGTGGCCCCCTCCATCTTGGTCTGGAAGGACACTGCCACAATACTATTGTGATTTGTCCTGGAAGCATCTGTGTAGACCAGGGTTTCTTCACTTGTTCACTGGCTCCACACTAAACTGGTAAAACTGAAAATCCTCTGCCCCGCAAAAAAAAAAAACCCTCATCCAAAATTCTACATGCAATTTATGGACCCCTGACAACCCTCCAGAGACTCCTGGTTATGATCCCCTGGTCCACTTGAACTCTAAGAAGATATGGAACTGATAGAGGATATCATCATTTTCATGCTTTATTTCCCCCTTCCAGCAGGATACCTGGCAAGATATTTTTAACAGATAGCTAATGATAATAATAATAACAACAACACTGATGTTTATCAGCTAGCCTTAATTAAAAGCTTACTAGTTGCAAACCATGGTTCTAAGCAAGGCATAGCTAAATTAATCCTCACAGCAATGCTATGGGGTAGATAAAGAATATCATTACCCCCTTGATACAGCTGAGGAAACGGGTCAGAGAAGTTGCATAAAGCTAGGAAGATCCACACCCAGACATTCTGATAGCAAAACTCTAGTTCTTAACCATTATATTAGGGAAGGAATACTCAAGTTAATTAAAATCCTTTATAGATATCTCAAACCTAGCAGCCCCAGATTTAAGTTGTATCTTTTTGTAGCTATGTCTTAAGTACTTACCTATGCTTAGATAGGAGATAGTAACTCAGCTTTCCTACAGCTAAGGAAATCCAGATTTATAAGAAAAGAACGTATACCATTTTACAACTAAGAGGAAAAAAAGAGGAATAATTTCACAAAATCCCAGCTTTTCCTGTCCCGTGGATTATAAACACTGGAAACTTCCCTATAGCTTCATTAATTTATTCCTTAAGGATATGTTATTAAGAACAAAAAGCCTATCCTGTGATTACCAAAGCAAAGGTTCCAAACACTTAGGAAAAGCAAACCTCACTATGAAATAATTTTAAAAGTAGATTATAGATTCTTTAAAGTGGACTATTCCCAACAAAGAAATGCACACTATTAGATATTTTTACTCCATCTATTCTTCTGAACTGGCATTTTTATCATTATTTGTTGCTGCCCTATTTTCCCCATTTTTATATCCTCTTTTACTTCATTTATTTCTTCATTACTTTCATCTGAGTTCTCCCCAACCTATAAGCTTAATGAACTTTCTATAAAAAAAAGCAGGAAAGATATAAAAACATAAGAGGGTTTTCCAGGTGGGTTCTCCCAAGCTCTCGGCTCTCTCGTTAGAATAAAAATTTTACAGTTACATCTGCATGGTCCTTAAAAAGAAAAAGGTATATAAAAAGGAATGATAGAGAAGAGTCCTGGATATGTCACCACTCTCCACCCACCATCATCCAGATGTGGAATGGTGTGGGAGTGTGGTACCAGGAACTTTGGCAAGATGGAGGAGAGGTGCACAGGCAGGATGCTCCGACCCCTTTCCTAAAAGAATCACTTGCACTTGTGGTCCTTCAAATCCTAAAGATGCCCTTTCCTATAACTATGCCAGGCTAAAAGAATTCACTCATATTTATATACTCTATTCTATTTTGCTTGAGATTAAATTAGTCGACATAATTAAGAAATGCACACGTCTAAACATTGGCCAGATTCAACAGTTCTCTAGCTGAAATAAGACAAGGAAAAAATCCATATTCTTGCATGTTTTTGAAAATTGGCTCCGGAAGTGGTATTTTCATTAAAATTCTCTTCTAATCATTATATTTGCTAATTTGATAAATGCAAATTATCAAATATTGTCAAATATTTGTCTATCTATCTGATGTATGAGTTTACGTATAGAATTGTTAAGTAAGTGGGGAAGCAAATATGATTATGACTTGGGCTTTCAGTGGCCTCTAGTTACAGAATAATGTTTTACATTATTTTTGGACTAAGGAAAATTAACTATGTACAATCATCCTGGGATATGTTAAAATCATCTTTATTTTGGCCTCTTGTTTGGATTTAATTCTATAGAATAGAAAGGAAAAGCGTTGGGGGGGAGGAATGTCAAAAGAAGCTAAATATCTAAAATTGAATGCTACATCATAAGTTAGAAAACTGACATTTGAAATTGTACCCATATTGGATTGACCTAATGTGCATTTCCAAGGCAAATAATGTGTCTGAGAGAAGGTATCCTGGTTCCTTAATTAGTGTCATTATCTTGTATATAAAAAGATGATAAATCAACATCTTGGAGACAAGAGGATAGATTTCTCTTTATTAGTCTTCCCATGGGAATGAATTGAACCATTCAAAAGAAATTTTGTGTCAGAAGGATTTGCTTACATGTTAAAGGAATCCCTCTTTAAGGTTATTGTCTAAGAGGGGAAGCAAGATAACTCAACTTGGATCCTGAGTCTCCCAGACATTTTCCAACCCTGTGAATTTAGACACATTATATAACCTTCAGAACTCTTAGATTCCTCTCCTCTACAGTGAGGATAGGAAATTCTAAATCTCAGCACTGTTATTGGGATCAAATCAGATGCTGCATGTGAAAGTATCACAAAATTTCAGGAATGAGTATTTGGGAACAAGAGAAAAAGATCCAGTTTACAAGTATTCATTGAGCAAACACTGTCATGCTTGGCAATTTCTGAGTATATATTAAAGAAATGTCACAGCACTTTTCTCTCAAATTGTTTATGCACAGACCTCTCCGACCTGTAAACTCATCATATATTCTCCCATCAAGAAATGATTACACATAGTGAAGTCTGTTGTGGAGCATGACAGTGGTTAATAGCACAAATATAAGAAGTTCTTCCAAGAACTAGAACAAACGTAGATCACTATTACAAGGATGGTATAAGGGGAAAAAAACAATGCATGCAAACTATAGACTATAGTTAACAGTAAAAATCTTTCAGTTGTAACAAAGGTACCATACCAATGCTAGGTGTCAATAAAAGGGGAGTATAAGGGATATGGGATTTTTATTTTTGGAGCAAAGAGAATATTCTCAAATGGACTGTGGTGATGAATACACAACTCTGATTATACTGAGAGCCATTGATTGGACACATTGAATGGATTGTATGGTGTATGACTAAAACTCTTCTTTAAAAAAAGTGATCACAGAGCACTATCTATGTAGCAGGTGCCATTCAGTAAAGCCAAACGGGAAAGCCCTCGTGGGTCTTAGAAACAGTTGGAGGGAGATGCTTGGTAAACAGTTTACCAGGAAAGCAAGGTAATTTCAGCATGTAGAAATCTCTATATGGAAAATGATGCAGAATAGCAGGACAGAGTATCTAAAGGAAGCTAATATGTATTGGAGGGTCAGAAAAGACTTCTCTGAGAAATGAAATTATAGCTGGGACCTGTAGGATAAGAAGGAGCCAGCCATGCAAAGATCTGGAAGAAGAACTTCCCAAACAAAAGGTGCAAGTACCCAGACTGTGAAATGGGAGTGAGCAGCAGGCTGGAGGAGAGCCAGAGGGGCAGAATGAGTAAGCCAAGGGGAGAATTGATGCAGTGAAGTCAGAAAGGGAAGCAAGGAATGCAAACCAATCTGGCCAGGCCATCAAAGCAATGTCAAAGGTTTTATATGCAGACAACTCATAGGAGAGACAATATTCAGAGTATAGAGCCTGACACCAAGTCTCCCTGGGCTCTCTGGGACTAAGTTAACTTCAGCCCACTCTACATGCAAATATCCAGACATGCGGTCCAGACCCAATGTCCCTCATACTTGCCAGATGCTGCTGCTACTCAGCTTTTTCTACCTGCTCTCCTAACTTGTTCTACTGGCTCCTAATCCCCTCGGTTCCAACATTCTGCGATTTATTCTCAGACTCGATGGCACTTCCAGCTTCATCAACAGGGCTTTTGCAGGGCACTATTTTAGCCAGGTTTTTTGGTTCATATACTAGTTGCTGGGAAGACATCCCTGTGATCAGCTTGGGTCAAAAGGGACCCAGTGTAGCCAGGCCTGCCAAGGAGTGCTAAGGGAATTAGACCAAAGGAAGGCAGCCTCCTCCCACTTTAGCCTGGGTAGCTGCTAAATGGAATGGAGGAGCTATGGGCAGGATGTGTGACATCAAGAAACAGAATCTAGAGCCACATGGGCACCAGGGTAAGACCAAGGGAAGGCAACAAACACATGGCCAAGGCCATGGCTCTTGCCTCATATTGTAACCCCACTCCTCTCTACGTCCCAGGGGTGGCAGTTTTGCTTAGCATCTGAAGTCCCAGATATTCCCTGGGAGACTGTTAGAAGTCATTTCCACCACTAGACTATCACCTCCAGGAACTCTACTGTATTATTCATCTTTGTATCTCTGGAAGGCGGCATGTAGTTGTCGCTCAAATCATGTTTAATCAATAATTAGAAGCATGCACAATTGTTTATGTTCAAAGATGTTCATCATGGCATTATTTATAATACTGTAAAAAAACCAGAAACCTGAACATCCAAAGACAGAGTGAAAGAAATACAAGAGCTGCCAAAATATTCTCACTGCTTATTTGTGAGGCAACACTCTAAATGATATTTTGAAGAAGGCCTTTGTGTTTTTGTTTTGAATGTTTTCTAATTATTAGTATATGTTCAGTTTAAATAGTATTGTATTATACTTGCCACTTATTGAACTATCACAATGACATCCTTTCTCCCTGATACTCTAGATACATTATTTATTTAATTTATATAACAACCAAGAGGTAGAGATTCTTAATCCCATTTTACAGAAAAGAAAATGAAAACTCAGAGAAACTGTATAACCCAACCAAGGCCATTTAAGTAATGAGAGGCAAAGCTAGGATTCAGACTTGTACCCTCAGCCTCCACACTACACTTCCTAAATAATGAAGACATGAACATAGATGAGTTAACTCTGTCTGAGAAAAGACAGTTCTTTTGTTCTAAGAAAAGAACTAATTGGCCTTTTGATTATGTAAATACCAAGTGGAGAAAAGATTTTGTTCTCCCATCTTTCAATAGGAGATACAAGGGTGGTTCGATTAGAAGTCACGTTAGCACTTGGAGACATGGTAACTGTCTTAGTTAGCCAAGGCTGCTATAACAAATACCATGGACTGGTTGGCTTAAGCAAAAGGAACACAGTTTGGGAGGCTAGAAGTCCAAAATCAAGGTATCAGAGCAGACGATGGTTTCTCCAAAGTCTGTAGTGTTGTCGTGGCAGCTTGCTGGCAATCCATTACTCAGTCTTTGCCTCTGTTACATGGCCATTTCTCTCCCCATCTGTCTCCTGTGTCCAAATTTCCTCTGCTTGTAAGGACTCCTATCATAATGGATTAAGATACACCCTGATTCAGTTTGGCCTCATCTTCATAGGATCTTCAAAGATCCTTTTTGCAATTGAGTTCACATTCACAGAATCAGGAGTTTGGACTTGAACATGTCTTTGAGGGGGACATGATTCAATCCATAACAGT
The DNA here is from genome assembly GCA_029593785.1 of Cabassous unicinctus. Taxonomy (NCBI): domain Eukaryota; kingdom Metazoa; phylum Chordata; class Mammalia; order Cingulata; family Chlamyphoridae; genus Cabassous; species Cabassous unicinctus. The sequence continues at coordinate 7,454 of JAQZBX010003033.1, forward strand.
GACATCCTCACAATTAAGGCGAGAAGCTGTCAGCAGGCTATGCCTGGTAGAGAGGCCAGGCCTCTGGACATGTATAGAGTCCCATATCCTAGATAATGTTTGCATGTTTTCTGTGTTGTAACACCCATTTGTTACTTCCCAGTCTTCAGTATATCTAGTTAAATAATATAGCTAAAGTTTATGAATTGCTGGACATATATACTTAATATTGACTGATGTCATAAGTCAAAAATTATATATACATATGGTTTCTTTAACAATTTAATAAGATTGAGCATTTTTTCAGATCCTTATGGATAGTTTGTATTCAGTTTAGTGTGCTCTACTACTTTTACGGTGTTAGTTTTTAAATTTAAATGTTAATACATCTGAAATTCATTTCTAAATTTTTCCCAGTTGTCTAAATTCCATTTATTGAATCAATCCTTTCCCAAATGAATCAGGGTGTCCTTACATGGAACATAAAGATATTTTAAAAAGGATTCTGTGGTCAAATAATCCTGAAAATTATTGCATATAATAACCTCTTAGAAATTCACAATGTATAACAGTATATTAAAGATTCTGATCAGTCTTGATTATGCAAATTACAGTTCTGGTGTTCCTTGATACACACCTTTAAAATACTCCTCTGCTCTGTTTTATTGATTTGTGCTACTATTTCAACATCACTAAGAAAAAAAAAAACAGGTGGAATTATTATTACTTTATAGTAAGTACTACTATCTAATAAGGCAAGTCCCCATATTGCTTCTTGTTTTCAAAATTATCTTGACAATTTAGGGTATAGTTTTGCTTACAAAAAAATTAGAATAATTGTGTCACATTTTAAAAACTCCCTCACTGGTATTCCTGTTAGGATTGCAATATGTTTATGACCAATCTGGGATATAATTCATATATTGAAAAATAGCAAATCCTCTAAATCAGAAACTTTGCATTTCACTCAATTTATTCAATTCTATTTTTACCTTCCCTAGTAAAAATTCACTTTTCTTCACCTAGTTTCTATGATTGTTGTTAGGAATAGAGTAGTTTCCCATTATGTTTAGGTGGTTATTGCTGGCAATTATAACCAATTCCATATTTTTGTAATTACTTTGTGAGCTGTCATATTATTGAACACCCATATTAACTTTTTCAGTTGATTTCTCATGTTGTCTAAGAAGAATAATCAAGATATTGTCCAGCTAATTTCCAGTCCCTATCTATAGCCATTATATTTATGTATGTATATATGCATATTTTTCTTATTATATTGGCTAGAACTTCAAGAACAAGATTCAATAATAGTGATCATAGTCAATATACTTGCCTTATTCTTAATTTACAGCAAATAACTTTATGGATTATCTATGAGCAGGGAACAACAGGCTAAGATGATGTGGCAAAGTGCATCTATCTAGTAATATTTTCCCTTTCCTCAGACTGCATCCTAATTCCTAATTGAATTTGCTTTACCAAGCAGCAGCATTGCCTTTCTTGAGCAAGAGGGAACCCAATATAAGATTGTTGATAGGGTCTTGAAGAAATCAGATTTTCTGATTCTTCCAGCTACTCCCAGATATCCCCATTACAATGACCAAGATCCTACATATTCAAATCCGTGCATTAAACAGACAAAAACACTCTTGCTGTTTCCAGTCTTACAAATAGTGCTGCAATAATTAGACTTGTACCTGTCTTTTCATGTGTGTCTTGTTTGCGTTTGTGAGTATGTTGGCAGGATAACTTCCCACTGTCCTAATCCAGGTATTTATTGTTTTTCATTGGGTCAGTATCCTCTTACACAGTATTCCTCCCTCCATCTTATCCGCAAAGACATTTTCAAATTCAGCTTCCATGCAAATGTCAGAGTGTGTTTCCCTAAATACAAATCTGACTGGTAGCTACCCTGATGAAAACTTTTAAATACTCCTCTGCCTATAGGGTGAACTTGAAGGTCCTTACTCTGGCAGACAAAGCTCTGCATTATCTGAGCCCATGTCTTGCCTTTTCTCACACCTATGCTTGCAGTTCCCTGCACACATCCCTGTTTCACGTTCTATGTTTCTGCCCCCATTGCTGCTCTGCTTACAATGCCTTCACCTCTCTTTGCCTTCTTCTCCTATTAGAGTCGGGGAGGTGTTCATTCCTTCAGGAATTAACAACTCCCTTATCCCCTTCTGCACTGGCTAAGATAAATTTCCTTTATCCATGTTCCACTAATATCTGTGCCTATCTCTATCATTGCATTTAGACTGTTTTCATAAGTAGGTGTTATTATGTCTCTTTTCTTTACTACCTGTCAACTTTTTAAGGTCAGTGGTTAAGTCTTATTTGTATTTGAATTCCCTTTCCCTAGCATAGGGCTTGCACACAGGGAAGAGATCAGTATACTTCTTTTAAACTGAAGAATGAAACAGAGAAACAATTATTTTTAAAAAGTGAATTATTCAAGTTTATTTTCTCTTTTTTAGGAGTTCTCTTGCCATTTATGTACTAAGAATTACATCAGAAGACTGAAGATTTTATTATTTTACAGTACATATTCCTGAAGTTTTTTCTCTATATTAGGTCTTCATATTTAAATTTTGTGTCCCTGTTGATCAAATTCTTCGGGGAAATGTTAGATTTGCCCTATATTACAGCCAAATTACTTTTCACAAAACTGAAAACTTTAAAAGCTCTTTTTTCTTTTAAAGGAAAATGAATGTTTTGAATTCAATATCCATAATATTAATATTAGGTGGTTATATTTGGTCATTTAATTAGTCACAGCTTCTTAATATAAAAGGGTTAAATCCAATTTGGGTAATAATGTTTAATGGATTCCAGAAAAATAAGAATCTGTAAACTTATAAAACATTTATTATGTATCATGTATGATGCTCAGTGCTTCACATACCTCATTTATTCCTTGGAAAACCTCTGTTAGTTGAGTGCCTGAGTGTCATTATCGTAATTTTAAAAATGAGGAAGCTGAGTTTTAAAAAGGTTAAATCACTGTCTTAATGAAGTAGTGTTCCACTTTTTTCAGGAGTTAGATTTGCTAAAATAAATGAACTTGTTCATAAATATATCTACTTCCTCATTCTTACTATTGAAACCATATGTCCTGCTCTCTAAGAATTCCCTTCTTTTCCTTTTCACTGTTTCCCATCACAGAGAAGAAATGGCTAGTTTCCTTTCTACTTAAGGAAATAGCATTTGTTATGATACTCCTCCCTAACTATACCTTCATGAATGTCAGGCAGTTTCCTGATTATTCTAGAACACTTTCAGTATTGGTCACTGAAACTACCATTCTTGGATAATGCCTTCCCTGGACCCTTCCTTCAACATATGGAAGGTCTTTCTTTCCTAGAAATATTCCGTGTCTCTTACCCAGAGCTTAAATATCAGAAAACCGTATCCATCTGAAGCATAGCTGAGAAACAGAAAGCAAGCAAAAATGTTTTGAGCAGCTCAGGCACCTATCCAACAGAAGGGGCATAGGAGTTTATTCACTTTGCTATGCTGGAACCCTCCCTTCCTCACTGGCATCCCATTCCCTCCTAAGTAGCACTTGCTTTTAGCATATTTGTTAATATTGTTTCAAAGTCCACTTCATATAAACAGTAGAAAATCACCAGGGAGTAAAGCAGTCCCTCCCCTCAGCTATACTGACAATCACAAGGAAGTGAAGTTGAGGGCAAAGAAAGGGAACAGGAAACTGCCAAGACATCGAAAGTGTTCATATAAATTAGTGGAATATTTGAGGAAAAGTTTGCCTAGGATCAATGCAGTAGACTGTCTCTCAACTTGAAATGCTCTAATAAGGATATTTTGAGGACAAGAACTTCTGACCAGTGCTTACTGCTTCAGCTCAGAATCTACCACACTGACCCTCCACTGCAAATGGTTTGTTCTCTAAATTGCAACTGAGTGTTTAGCACCAAATATAAGTAGATCTTAAACAATCCTGCAGGATTACAGCTAAAGAGTCACAACAGATGACAAATATGTTTTAATTAAACAGAAGAGCAAATGGTCTCAAACTTCAGCTCACAGTGAACCAAGCCGTGGATGTGAACTTCACAGGCAGTGTCTTCTTCAACGTCGTTGATTTTCCTCCTTTCTCAAGTTTGCTTGAGGCTAAATAGCTCTCCTCATCTGTTGCTGTACGCAATAAGTGTTGTTTTAAAATAACTGGTAGAATGTCAATGTGTGTGTGAGTGTGTACGTGTGTGTTTTTAATGAATACATTTTTGAGGCAAAGAACTACTATCACTGATGAATTGATTTCATTTAGCCAAATTAACTCTGTTAGTTACATGAAAGATTAGGCACTATTATCTTATACTGGTATGCAGAGAGTTACACATAAGCACAAAATGTACATCAAGGGCCAATTACAAGTGAAAAACTACTGATAATTATGAGAGCTGGTTAATATTTCTGAATTATTAAGTCTGACAGCATAATCCTGCTTTCCGTGTTGTTTAGTCTGTTGATACCAGATGCTTAATGCATAGTAAAATGTGGCAGTGCAATAGAAGTTAACACTATTCTGCAAAATAAAGAAAATTACTGTGTGGAATGTGAAATGCAGCATGCAGATGCTGAAAGTTGGAACTGCTTTTAAATAAAGGGGTGGCTGTAAGTCTGAAAAGTTTTATTAAACTTCAAGCATCGCTGTATCTTATTTCTGCATGCAGTGGGGTTTGGAGGGCTGCAGATGCTACCCACCAGGACAGCTGCTTAGAGACTGCCTCCTTTCCTATCACTGTTACTGTTTGACAAATAATGCACTGTCCCTGAAGTCTGTATGTCCTTTTGGACAGTTCATGTCCAATTATGCATTGGAAAGTTCACATCTATGAGGACACTACTTTGAGGTGATGGGTCATTTGCCATCAAGCTGACTTTCAGCACAGGTTCATTGAGGGCAATGATAAGCTTTTCCTTTTAAACACTCAAAAAGAGTTTCCACAAAGCAGCATCAGAGATAAGTGAGAAGAGTACCCTTGATTAAATATTTGTTTGTTTTTTTGAAATGTTAGTTATAAAATTCACTAAGTGACACAAGGGAGAAAAATTCACAGGGGCCAATTATACATGAAATACTATAGATAATTATAAGAGCCAATTAATATTTCTGAATTATTAACTCTGACAGGACAATCATGGGTTTTTGTTTCTTGTTTCTTCTGTTGACACCAGATTTTGTATGCACAGTAAAATGTGACTGCAACATTATCTGCTATATTTGTAGCTAGAAAACATAAAAGGTACATGTAATCGCTGTGTTGAGTATGAAGATATACATAGTACACACGCCAAAGCAGATGCCTTCTTTAGGATTTTCACTCCCATTTAAAGGTAGGTGAATCCCCCATTGAAAGTATGGGGAATTTTCTGTGACAAAGGGGATTGCATTTCATCTCTTGGATAATGAGATATGTCATTTTTGTTAATTGGTATTATTAGCCTCAGAGGTGGTAGGATATTATGTATCAGACTGTACCCACATAAAGGGAAATTTCAGTTGGCATCAACCTTGGTCAGTGAAGTTTCTTGATGATAGCTAACACTTATTTTGCTTTTATAATATGCCAAGCACATTACATGTCTTAATTTAATCTTCATCATAGCCCTGTAAGGTGGAAACTATCACTATCCTCATTTTACAGATTAAGAAACTGCACCGTAGACAGGTTAAGCAACTTGTTCAAGATCACACAGATATTAAGTGGAAGAACTGAGATTTGGACCTGGGAGTTCTGGTTTTCGAGGCCACACTCTTAAACATACGTTAAAACCATCACTACCACCAGCCCACTCCCAATACCCCAGTTCTCTCCTTTCCCTTAGGACTAGAAGTCATGGCTTTACTTGATAGGGAGAGATAAAAGCCTATAAGATGAATATAAAAACATGGAAGTGGTGCAGCCACTGTGGAAAGCAATATGGCAGTTCCTCAAAAAGTAAAATGCAGAATTACCACATGACCCTGCAATTCCACTTCTAGGTATACACCCAAAGAAAGAGAAGACAGGGTCACAAAGACATAATTGTAAAACAATGTTTATAGTGGCATTATTCGCAATAACCAAAGGTATAAACAACTCAATTGTTCATGAACAAATGAACAAAATGAGATATGTATACACAGTGGAGTATTATTCAACCATAAGAAAGAATGAAGTTCTGAGACATGCTGTAACATGGAAGAGCCTTGAAAACATTCTGCTCAGTGAAAAAAGCAAGACACATAAGGAGAGATACTGTGTGATGTCACTTATAAGAGATGTCTAAAAATAGTGGATCTGCAGAGAAAGCAGAGTAGATGTTACGAGGGAATGGGAGTAGGGGGAAAGGGGAAGTGAATGTTTAGTGGATGTGATGTGTCTGTTAAAAGTAAGTAAATAAAGAAAGAAATATTTTTAAATGGAAGACTATAACAATTACCAGAGGACTCTGGTTTTTTTTGTGTGTGTGTGTTTCTTATGTTCTAATTCTTTAATAATGGGTTATACGTGATGGCAGAAATTATCTATTTCAAGTAAAACGGGAACACTTGATTCTACCAACATTCAATAGCTAGAAATTTACTCAAAGAATCATAGAATTTCAATTTTAAAAGGATTTAAGCAGTCATGGAAACAGAAAATCCTGAGAACAGAGATTCCTGTAACTGGAGCCAGACCATGATACTTAGTTCTACAGAAATGGACAACATTGATTGCATCACCACTTGTTTATTTTAAACTGAAATAAAAAGAATACAGAACCATAAAGAACTGTAATTTGTTTATCCACAAAGGCAGTCAAATTTCATGGTCGTTTGCCACTTAATACTCTATGTTCAAATTCTCAAAGTTGTTTTTAGACAAACAAATAAGATTTCATCTTAGCAAACTAGTTTCAAGAAAAGAAAATTATTATTGCTTAGTATTTATAAGGGAATAATATGCAATATGTGCCGGTTCTCATTCAAATTCTTTATATTATTACAAAAGCTGTCACCAGAATTTCTTTTAAGAAGAGGAATGTCTTTGCAACCAAAGACTTTCTTCGCGCGAGGAGGAAGTGATGAATAAAGACGCAAGTAAGAATGTGTACTGGAGGGCAATTAATGTTTACTCTCAGAAAGACACTCCTCTCCTTCTGCCCTTGTTGCCAAATCGCCAGTAAAGTATAATAAAACTCAGGAATGTGTATTGGGCATGAGTATCAAAGAAGGGCTGAGCTTCAGGCCGAGATCAACATGGTGATGGGAGAGGCAAGGAGAGCCCAAGAAGCAGAGGAGGCTAGCAGAATATATATCCTCTAAGAATTTGCAGAAATCTGGAAGATGACTCTGGATTCCCACAGTCCAGGGAATTGGGATGTTGGAGGCAATTTCAATCAGATTTTAAGTGGCAGAGCAGCCCTCAGCGAAACGGAATCTGGGCTACATTATTAACATTTGGAAGGTGCTATTGTCTGCATGGACAAGAGTTTTAGATTTGGAAATTTTTAGAGCATGCAGGAAGGGAAAGAAAGCCAAGTTAATTATTATTAAAGCTCTGAGAAGAAGAAGAAAAAGAAGATGAACAGACTGGCCATTTCTGAGAACCATTTTATTTCCAATATATGTAGTGACATGGTACACTGGGAGTAGCAATTGAATTTGGGGGAGTGATATTTTGAAATTCAATAGAGCAGTGGTGCGCTATCCTGGTCAAACAATACATTCACCTATGGAACTTTAAAGGAAATGCTAGTGCCTAGACTCATTCAAAACTAATTGCATCAGAATTTCCAGGACTGGAGCCTGGGCATCAGCATTCTTTGTGCAGAATTCCAGGCATTTGAGAACCAGAGCTCGAGGGAATTCTATCTCAGTACAGCATGGGCATATTAATTAGGCTTTCTACTGATCATACTCTAGTAGTTTGAGCCTTAATTATTCTTTATTGGTTATAAACAATTGCAATCCAGAGGACTAAGAACTTAACCCACATTGAGAAAATGTAAGAGTTTCAGACGACCTTGATTTGCTGAAATATTGTATGAAGCCACTTGAATATTATGTTAGCTGACTTTGTTACAAAAAAAAGGAAAGTGCATTATATAACAAATTTGTGTATTTGGTTCTTTGATAAAGTAAAGAGTTTTCCTGACAATGCAAGCATTATCTCATAAATGTGGGTGCCTGAATCCCTGGTAAGATTTGAAGAGGACGTAACTGGAAATTTGCACAAATGCAATACACAATTTGAAAATGGACATCTTACGGAAGCAGATGATACAAATAGCAGATGTTGCAAGGAGAAAAGAGTATTTTCTTCAAATACAAGATTTTGATTTGCATTTCCCTAATAGCTAGTGATATGGAAAATTTTTTCATATGCTTTTTGGCCATTTGTATTTCCTCTTTGGAAAAATGTCTGTTTAAATCTTTTGCCCATTTTTAAATTAGATTGTTTGCTCTTTTATTGTTGAATTATATGATCTCTTTATATAGCATGGAATACAAACCTTTATCGGATATGTGGTTTCCAAATACTTTTTCCCATTGAATGGGCTGCCTTTTCACCTTATTGAAGAAGTCCTTTGAATCACAAAAGTGCCCATTTTTTTAATTGGATTGCTTGCATGAGCTTCATTTTCGTGTTGGCTTCTGGCTTCCCTTCCTCCTTCCTCTCCCCCCCACCCCCCAAGTCACTTGGAGACAATATGGTGGAGCTGGAAGGATGTTACACAATTGGTGGGTTTGCGTTGCAGCTGAGGAGCACTGAGCTTAGGAAACCCATTTTTTTATAGTAGGCAGTAATCAAACATGCTCTTTGTCCTGAAATGTGAAGTTACCCCATCCATTTATATTGTTCACTGCAAAATGCAACCCTGAGAAATGTTCTGAGTGAGATTTGGTCAGAGACTTGTGTTCTTGGTATACCTGGCAATAATGTGCAGGGGCCTACTGGCAAGTTGCAGTGAGAATTAGTAAAAATTCCCAGATATATTTTGAAGGTAAAGCTAAAAGATTCTTTGGAGGATTTGATTTGTGAAATATTTTTCTAACCTGATCAATTGTTTTGATTTAATTTCTTTGAGGATAATTTTATATGCAAGTGCTGGGAGTACCTTATTTACACTCTCAGGATACTGAATATACCTGATTCTCCCCAACACCAAACTTCAAAATGATAATATTCAGGTCACAACATGCTTGAAGACCTCAGGTGAAAGAAGAGATTAAATATCTGAATATTTTACCATAACTCAAAAACTTATCAACTGGTAAGATAATGCTTGAGATAATATAGTTTATAAAAAGGGGGAAATTATAATTAAAAATTTTTGTATTTGAAGAAAATACTCTTTTCTCCTTGCAAAAATCTTCTATTTGTATCATCTGCTTCTGTAAGATGTCCACTTTCAAATTGTGTTTTGTATTTTTGCAAATTTCCATTTACATCCTCTTTAAATCTTACCAGGGATTCAAGCACCCACATTTATGAGATAATGCTTGCATTATCAGGAAAACTCTTTACTTTATCAAAGAACCAAATACACAAACTTGTTATATAATGAACTCTAACAATTGTCCAATAATAATACAAAGTGTTAACATTAGTGGTGTATGGATAAAATATACCAAGTGTAAGCTATGGACCATAGGTTGTGGTAATAGTCTGGTCATGTTCTTTCATAATCTGTAACAAATGTTCCACAACAATGTAAGGTATTGGTAGAAAGTGATGTATGGGAATTCTGCACGTTATGCATGACTGTTTTGTAAGCTCACAACTTCTCTAATAAAAGTAAATTTTAAAAAATTTAAAAATGAAGCTCATGCTGCTTGCTATGCTATGATAACAAAGTCCTTTGTCTCTGATCCAAGAGTCTCTTGTCTTCTGCCAGAATTTATGAAACAGTTGCAGTCTAACTTATTAGCTTACAAGCAGGGTAAAATCAAATCCCAGATCTCTGACACTCATCACATCCCCAAACACCACCCTGGTTCAAGTTACCATTATCTCTTACCTGGAGGATTGCAATAATAATATCTTATTGGTCTTTCTGCTTGTGCCCCTTTGCTGTCCATTCTCAACTCAATATTCAGAATGATTCTACTAAACATAAGTCTGATATGTTACCTGTCTGTGTAAAACTATTCAAAGGCTTCTTACCTTACTTAGATAGTCAAAGTCTTTACTACAACCCACAAGGCCCTACTTTATCTCTGTTGGCCTCACCTCTTTTTTACTCTCACTCTTGTTCTCTGCACTGGCCTCTTTTCCATTCCTCAAACACACCATGCACACTTTCACCATCCCCAGTTACTGTCTAGGTAAGCTCCTTCACTTCCTGCAGGTATTTACTCACATTCTCAGGGAAGACTTCCCAGTCACTATGTATAAAATTTCTCCTACTTCATTCATCCCCCAACATTTCATCTTCTGCTTTCTAGTTTCATTTTTTTCTTCAAAGCTGTATAGCTTGTTTGTCTTGTTTATTGTCTGTCTCCCTCACGAAAATATAAGATCGGTGAAAGAATGTTTTTTAAGATATCCTCAGTATTTAGAACAGTACATGATATAGTAGCAATAAATATTTGCTACATGAATGAATGAAGAATGTTTATGAAAGTAAGCAAAAGATAATTGAATATAAAAGAATAAAAAGCTTATTCAATATCCTAACTCAGTTGAAGCAAAAGATGGATGGAGGGACGGTAAGTGATTGCTCTTAGTGTTTATTACTGTACAACATACCACACCAACACTTAGTGGTTTGACTATCCTCTTGATTGGGTTCTCTCATGAGTCTGTGGCCAGATAGAAGATGGGGCTAGTCACCTAAAGTGTCATTTGGGCTGGCCTTCAGATACAGGCCAGGAAGTTGATGCTGATCCCTGGCTGAGGACTCAGCTGAATCTGCGACTGGAACACCCTCCATGGTAGCTGAATTCTGAGAGGCACATCCTAAGAGTGGGTGTTGAACGAGACAGGAAGAAGAAACTGCCAGATCCATCAAGGGCTACATCCAGAACTAACACGGCATCTCTTCTGCTCTCTTCCATTGGTTAGAGTAGTTCCAGCCCCACCCACCCACCCCCACATTTGAGGAGCTAGAGAAATAGGCTCCACTTCTTAATGGAGGAGTGGCAAGAATGGCATGAGGGATGGAGAGATTATTGCAGTTGTCTTTGAAAAATATAGCCTGTCACAGTGATCTTCAAAGAAAAGTGAACTACAAGATCAAGGAGCAAAAATTTAGCAATCTTCACATGGCCTGAGTAAGCAAGAAAGAACCAAACCCCAGATTTTATTAAAGGAAATCTAATCCTATTAATTAGAAAGTTAGACTTGACTTTGTCACAGGAAAAGTTCATGAGATTTTTCCGTTGTCTAGGGAAAAACCTCCTCAAAACCATCCATTTCCTATGGCTTCTTATGTTCTCCTGACCATTTCACACATTCAATTCACCATTGGTACTTTCATTGGAGAGTTCAAGTATTGCAGTACTTGAGGAAGTACATAAATAAGTTGGCATTTTTATTTACATACCCATCTCTCATCACTTTGTTCAATGCAAAACTTTTCTAAAAATATGATCTATTCTCATCTGCAAAAAATTCAAATTTCTGCATTTGAAAAACTAGAGCCCAGTGACCCTACTAACAAACTGCCACCTTATGAGGCACCATATCAGCAGCCCACTGACATTGTTCTGTATTATATTTATCTTACTTCAACTTGAGATTCAACGGGTCTCAACCTACAAGCATCATTTATCTTTTAAAATAGAGGACAGTTCTATGCAAAACTGTCCATTTAGACTTCAGAAAAAAAGTCTTACCTCTCTATGTCATTGCTCAGTATAGGATATAGGGACTGTCTCCTTATATTCCACACTTCTCGTAAGGGTACTTGAGTTGCTAAAAATTAATATTTATTGAGTCATTATATGTGTTGGGTGCTTTACTAAATGCTTTAAATCCATTAACTTATAACAAGTGCATGGATGGGTTCTATTATTTTCAACATTTTACAAAGGAGGAAACAAAGCCACAGAAATGTTAGAGATCATATCAAAAGCCATGTGGCTAGCGGTAGATGCTAAATGGCTATTTCCTTCATTATTTCTCCACAGATTACCTCCCATCACTTTTTTTTCTTATTTGTAAATCCAGCACCTGGTGCAGAAGAATATAAGAATCGACTATAGAACTACTTTACATCTGCAATGCCAGCGTCAGCATTTAGTATGGTTTTGATTTTATACACATATAATCATACCATATTTTAGAAACTTTAAAGCAGGCTCTAAAAATCACAAATTAAAGTTACGAAATTAGATATTCAGCTTTATTTGCTACCAAAAAAATTGTAAGTTAAACAATTCTGCTATCCCTGCATCAAAGAAAATCTATGGTCTTAGGTGAAGGAAAAATAGCCTGCCTCAGTAGTTCAATTCAAAATCTGCTAATTTGGGGGAAGCGGTGGAAAGCAACTGTTTTATAGCAGTTTAATTTAGGAAAAACAATTGATTAAACTAGTTCCTTTTTTATAGTAAAAATATAAACGATATTGGAGTTAATATTAGTGTGTATGCAAGTTTTAACCTCCATATGTTTGGATGGGACCCGAGATGTGGATGTTTATTAGGGAGTTCTTAGAATGCTTCCCCTATAGATGCTCTGGTATTAGGTTGGTGAGAAGGTAAGGGGTTCCCCTAACATATTGTACCCAGCCGTACAAAGATTCATTATTCATAATGCTATTTAAAATTTTTTAAATGAGACGAGTTCAAGGTCAAGGTGCAATAACATAACTTTCATCAAAATTAAATGGAGGCGCCTCTCACTCTGCTGCATGCCTGTGATCCATGCCTCAGACTGTGTACTTTTCTCATTTCCTTGTTTCTTAATAAACTCTTTATTCCCTTGCCTTAAAAAAAACTAAATGGGAAATCACAAATAATCCTACTGATGTGCTACAGATCTACAATAGGTATCACTTACTGCCAATTCTTTATTGAGCATCTCAATTAAACTTACAGACACGCTCATTTCCATTTTAGTTCTCAACTTTCAATGCTATCCCTAGATTTCAGATGCATTTCTGGTGATATCATTGCTTGACACAGCATTGTTTTTGTAGGATTTCTGCCTCCGTATGGCTGATGTTAAAAACAAATACAACTACACATCTGTCAGAGGCAGCCCATGTTTTAATGAGACCTCAGAATGCTAAGTCAAGTTTCTATTTGCTTGTTTTGTTGTATGCCATCACTTCTCTTATGAGATCAGTACACTGTTCATTTTTCTTTTTCTTTTCTATCTTTTTAAAATATTGCCATTAATCTGTCAAAATCTATCACATCTCTCATGTCCTGAGGATGTGCAACAGAAAAAACACATGTTCAATTACCACCTTCCTTTTCAATCCCCCAAAGTAATCACTGTTTACGAAAACCGACCATTTTTTCAGATATTGGGTAAAATATATTACTTGCAGGTGCTCAGAAGACAAATAAAAGAAAAACAACAGAGAGCTCATGTAAATATCTCATTTTATCCACGAATGCACAAAGTGTGTTTCAGCAACATGTGTTTCTATGAGCTGTTCAAATATACAGTAAGTAGACAAACACAAGTGAAAACAGCCCCTTTGGTAAACTCTACATTTGAATGATGGTGATCCAAAAAATCTGGGAAAGGGTTTAAATCTCTTTGCTCAGAAAAGTCTTCTACTTAGCATTCAGTGCTTTGTGAAAATCAGGGAAAACCGGTGGAAGAAATACATAAAAATTAATTGTGGTTCTTGAACTAATAATATGAATCCCTTTGCATGGGGGTGAGAACATGATACCAACAAACATTCTTTATATCTTCCTCTCCTCAGCTATAATTGGCAGACCTCTGCATTCCCACTAATGAGACTGAGTCAGCCTCTCTGAAAAATATGCTTATTCCCCAGTGACCACTGCTGGAAGACTTGTGTCCAGGAACCTTTCCAATGCCTAGTTATGCCCCAGGAGACTGAAAGATGACTGCTTCTGTAGATTGCATAAGAAAAGTGCTGTCTTAAAAGTCTGTTTAGAGTGAATATGTTTGCCTATCTTACTGAGTATTTACTGTGACTTTTTAAATTTTCCATTTTAGGCTTTGGGGCAATCTTCTCCCTAATCACACTGACCATGCTCTTACCTTCTAAACTTCTTCCCATGCTCAGCATACACATTTATTTTCTACCAATAGAAAGAGAACTAGTTCTAGTTGAATTGATCTTAGTAGATATTTTTTTCATTATGGTCATTTATTTACATGTCCTAAAAATTGGGGGCAGAGCAGGAGGATTTTAGTTCATCTTTGTGATGGATACGGAGGGACATTGCCCAGATCCCCCTTTAAGGAAGACCTGCTGCTCACTGCAGGGTCTGCAGTCAGCAGAAGACTCCGACTTTCAGCTCCTTCAAGGTCAGCTGCAGAGAGCAGCCTCGCCTGAACGCTCATCCTTCCCAGGCTGCCCATACCCCTTGCCGCGTGAGGCAGGGGCATGAAGGGCTGGACGTTTGACCAACAAAGGGCACTCAAATGGGTAATCTGCAAGCCAGAGGTCCCCACAGGGTTGATGGAGGCTTTGTCACACCTACTTTGTCTGCTCAATTCTGCTTTCTCCCCCTTTTTTTCATAGGTGTTGATCCTTAATAAACACCTTGCACCCCACACTTTGTCTCAGCATCTGCCTCTGCAGAGTCCAACACTGTGGCAATATTTTACTCTTTTATCTCCATGTTACCAGAGATTGAAGGGACTTTTCTTGTGACCCTGAGATTGAAGATTGGGAACCAAAGCTAAGGACAAAGAAGCCAACAATGAAATCCCAAAGAATGGGGTTGGGGGACCAGGTTCTCCTCTTCTCAGGCTTATTCAGGAGTCACCAAACTGCCCTTGTTACACCTTGTGCTCACCCCCAGACCTCTTTCCCTGTCTGGCCTTGTAAGCTGAAGGTCAGAGGGATGGAGAGGAAGTTTTGGCAGGAGTGCTCCTCCATTTCCATCCATGCTACTGTGGGAAAGGAAGGAGGCATACGTCCCTACCCCAAACCAACTCAGGGCTACAAGGGAATCACTCATTGAGACTTGGAATACCTGCAACAGGAGAAGACTCTCACCTCATTCCCCAGCTTACTTTAAAAGGAGGAACCGTGGGGTGGGGAGAGAGCTGAAAAGAAGGGGCAGAATGGAGCAGCCTAAGGTAGCACACCTTGGTGTGGCAAGCATGACTGAGATTCTCATTAGTCAAATGGACACAGCTGGGGGCCAACCTTGGACCATTTTCTGAGTCTTCCATCCCATGTAAGAGGGCCAGTTGCCTAGAGCAAGATGGACAGAAGCAAAGTCCATAGGGTAGAAGGCCAGGAAGTGGGCTGAGAGGACAGAGGGCCTCCCAGAATGCATCTTCAGCCTCAGGGAGCGGGGCAGCAAGGAGACCCTGTCCAGCACCCCTGAAGAAACTCACATGTGAGCCCCTCAAGAGGATCAGCTTTAGACATTTTCCACACAGAGGGCACTGATGGCCTCTCTGTGCCATCCATGAGAAGGGTATAACCGTGCAACACCAGATTTGCACGATTCCTGTGTGCTTACCACCAGCTCTGCCCTGCCCCTGCCTCAACCCTGCAGAGAAGTGAAGGACTCAGGGTGGGGTGGAGGTGGTTGGATGAAGACCTAGACCTTCCCCATTTACGCTCCTTGGAGAGAGGCAGGAGACACTGGGGAAGGGGGAAGAGGGGAGTGTAAAAAATTGGATGCAAGAAGGAAGTTTTAAACTGGACTAAAGTGGATAGGAATTTTTATGCCTAAAAGCGACAGGCAAGCTATAAGGTTTGTAGCAGATGCCGTTAAAAGCCTGAAAGAGAGATTCATAACAACACAGTTGAAGGCAGTGATTGGAGAAATATTAAACCATTTACTGTTTGCACCTCATTGAGTTACCACTCTTCCACAAGCTGGTTATAATTGCTTCCAAATGGTTGTTTCAGAATGTTTGCGGGCCAGATTGAGATGAATTTTATTTGTATTGATCTACTCTGAAAGTGTCGGACTTTCTATCTTATTTTTAGTAACACCCTTATTATATGAAGATAGACAATGTTGAGAAATGAAAAACTCAAATACCTCGGGACAAAATTACAATAATATGGCCGGCACTTGGAGTCATTGAAATGATGTCTTACAATTAACAAAGGTGCGAGAAAGAAGCCATATGCAATTGACTAAAATTAAATGTTATTGACATTCAGTGTATAGACTAAGTGTTGTGCATTGGTCCTGCTTCACAACAGTTTCTCAATTTTCAGAACTCTGGTACTCTTCATCACTCTCCCACATCAGCAGCCCATATGTTGGCCACATCTGTGCCCCAGGCATACTCTCATGGCTTAACCTTCAAGAGCTCCAGTGTTCAAAATGCCCTTTCTGCTGACTCCTTCCTTGCCCAGCACCTCCAAGATCCTTCTTTCTTTTGAGCCTGTCCTTCTTCACAGGGGCTCTCATCTCCCCAGATCCTTTCTTCTGGCTTCATTGCCTTGCCATCCTTCCTGGACTCAGTGGTCATTTCAGTACTTGCCCAGGTCCATGCATGGAGAGGATGCTAGAACAGAAATGAAAATGCTGCTGTCCTGATTAACAAATGTAAAGCTCCAGGGAGAAACCTGGGTTGTGGTTAAGGCCTTACTTTTCAAGTAGAGTACCTGTGATAGATTGAATCAAGACCTTCACAAAGACATGTTCAAGTCCTAACCCTGGGTCCTGTGAGAGTGAACCCATTTGTAAGTGGGATCTCTGAAGATCCTGTCAAGATGAGGCCAAACTGAAGCAGGGTGGGTCTTGTCCAATATAACTGGAGTCATTATAAGTAGAAGGAACAGGCCAAGACAGAAAAAGACAGATTGCCATGTGACAGAAGATCACTGGCAAGCCTCACCACAACACTACAGGCTTCAGAGAAAGTATGGCCTTGCTGACACCTTCATTTTGGACTTCTAAACTCCAAAATTGTGAACCAATAAATTCCTGTTGTTTAAGCCAACCAAATTGTGGTATTTGTTATAGCGACCCTAGCAAACTAAGACGGTATTCCTAAGGAAACTCAGTTGTTGTGCCAGGAGGGAAAGAAAGGCCAAAATGAAAAAAAGATATACCTTCCTGAAGAACCGATTTTACTCATAAGGGTAAGTGGAGGGAGAAAAAAGATTGAGCTGAAAAGATCTAAAACATTATTTTTATATTAATAGTATTAAAACTTGTCTTGATTTTCAACCTAAAGCATGACACTTCAAAGAAATGTCATTGTTTCAACCAGCAGGTTTAAGGGCAAACCATCCGATGGCATGTAGAGTAAATCTTCTCTCTTCTCTGTGTTAAAGAGAGGTGCTTTGATAAGAAAGGATACAAAGCACTATGTCAGGCAGAAGATAAGATCAGACTGTTTGTAGAAGGGAAAAGAAATAGAGGAACTTGTAAATAAAACATAGAGGATTCCCTAGAACAGTGTGGGAAACACTTACAGAGGAATCAGAGTTTAAGAAATATGAGTCTAAGGCAAGCAGAACCTGGGATCAAGATGAAAGAAGGAAAGTGGTAGCAAGACTGGAGAGATGGATGTGTAGTATAATACAAGACTTTTACAAATAACACAAATCTGTTTCAATTTCCTATTGCCGCTTTAACAAATTACCACAAACTCAGTGGCTCAAAACAATACAAAGATATCTTACAGATTTGGAGGGCAGACGTTTCACTGGGCTAAAATCAGGATGCCAGCAGGATTGCATTCCTGTGTGGAGGCTCTAGGATAGAATCCATTTCCTTACCTTTACTTGCTTCTGGAGGTTGCCCACATTCTTTGGCTCCTGGCCTTCTTTCATCTTCAAAGCCAGCAGTGGCATCACTTGACTTCTGCTTCCATCAATACATAACCTTCTCTGGCTCTCCTGACTCACTCTTTCTCTTATAAGAGCCTTGTGATTACATTGGACCCATGAAGACAATGCAGGAGAATTGCCTTATCGCAAAATCCTTAATTTAATCACAACCGCAATGTCCCTTTTGCCATGTAAGGCAACATAATCACAAGTTCTGGGGATGAATAGATGGACATATTTTTTTTTTTTAGTGGGGGGGAAATAGTTTTCTGCCTTCCGCACAAAGGGATTTGGAGGATACACCAGAGATACATACATGTTAACACTGGAGAAGTTTGAGGCGTTAATCAGCTCCAACATAGCAGTGAGGTCCGGCAGCTTGGTGGGTTTTTTTTTTTGCAAAAACTTTTCAGAGAATTTTTGCCCATCTGCTCTCAAAACATTTAAGTTTTAGTCTAAATACCTTGATCTACCTCAGGCAGTCTATTCAAGTAGTTTTAATTGGAACCTATTCCCTTAATTCCGACTATATTATAAATTTGATGACTAAAAATTGTTTTTATATAGTTTAGAGGTGAAAGTCCCTTTAGAAATTATCCCATTCGGTCGCTCATATTGGGACTGAGGAAGCTGAGGACTAAAATATTAGTTAAATTTCTTAAGAATATTCAATGATAAAGTCAGGCCTATGGTCCCTTTTACCCAGACTCTGTGTCTAGAGGCTAAGGTCTAGGAAACAGCCTAGGAAAATCTTTGAGATTGGCACCAGGAGAATGGAGAGAGGCACTCAATCTCTTGCGCCACCTCAACTCCCTGGTCTGCTGGGTCTCTTATTTTCTCTCTTCTGTGTCTCTTTTTGTCATCTTGCTGCACCAGCTTTCCACTCGGGCCAGCTTGCCTTTCACCAGGAGGCCCTGGGAATCAAACCCTGGACCTCCTATATGGTAGACGGGAGCCCCATTGCTTGAGCCACATCCACTTCTCTGTTATGTCTTGGAGCAAATAATTTCTGAAGTAAAATGCTTTCCATCTTTACTGCAAAAGTTGTTTTTAATAGTGGGGTGTGGGTGCATTTAAATACGTTTAATATGATGTGGAGTGGTTATTCCAAAAGGAAGAGTGTCTCGGGCCTAGCATGGTCTCACAGCACACCCATTAGACCATATGGGGCTGTGATCAGACAAATGGTTCAGGGGAAGCCTGCCATTGTGTGAACTCTTCTAAGGAAAACTTTGCTGCAACACATCTCCATCTCCGTCAACTTCCTCCAAATCATGGATTTGTGAAAAAGGAAATCACTTCTGCTGTCTAAATAAAGGAGGTTCCCCCTCATTTATTGCCAAATGTTTTGTCTTGGAATGTAGCATAAAGAGAAATAGAGAAAACGAACAGTTCTCCTTCAATTCAATTTGTATATTTAAAAAATTTATAATTGAACAGCACTGAAGTGTTCATAGAGAAATTTAAAATGTGTCATCTCACTGGAGCTTCATAACAATCTAGTAAGGCAGATATCATTAGCTCCACTGTACAAGTAGGGAAACAGCCTCTGAAAGGCTCCTGACTTGGCCCAAGATGAAACAACTAGAAAGTATCAGAGTCAGAATTAAATACCAAGTTTCTAATCTCCCACAAGTGGATAAATCCTGCCATTTTTTAAATAGCATCTGAAATTAAGAAAATACATTTTTAGAGATGTAGAATTTAATAAAATGGATATGTGCAAGATCACAAGAAAACGATAATTAAATTCTTTAGTCAGGGTTCTAGAGGAACTTATCTGCCATTATATCAAAAATCCCAACAAAACACACACGCCAAAGACAAAGTATATTTCCTCACATCCCAGACTTTTTAAGCCAAATGTGATGTGACAAAGGATACTAAGGTTTAATATAAAGTTAATTTGATGCATGACTGTGGTGAAGTTTTTCAATGAACAGTTATGGAATCCTGATCACTGTATTTTCAAATTAGTTAAAGCAGAAAAAGAAGGTTTAGAGAAATGACACTGCCACAGATGTAAACTTAAAAATACAGACATACTTGCCTATACACACAAACACACACTTTTATATGCCTATGGAATAACAAGATATCTTTTTTTTTTTTTTTTATGTCCTTGAATATATAGAAAGGGAGAGAAAATAGCTATTATCCTTGAAAGAACAATAGCAGATTGAGAAGGCCAAAGTTGAAGAAACCACTTTGGGACCAGACGTGAGCAGAAAAGTCATGGAATAATTAGTAAGTGGTTAAATTAGGAGCTAAAATGAGGAGACTGGCTCCAGCTTTCTAGATAAAAACTGGATCAAAAGGGAAAACAAGCAGACCTTACTACAGTTATAAACTGCCAGGTGGTATATGAGCTAGTTTTTTCTCCTGTTCATCATCGGATCAAGGTCATTAAAGGAGATTGTGGCAGTTTGTATTAATGATCAGCAAATAGTGACTCCCCTTTATTCTCACCATGTACAGAATATACCTCCCTGCCTCACTGATATTGAATATAGCCCATGTAATTTGTTTTAGCCAAAGGCTTGTTAATATACAAGATGCAAGCAGAAGTTTTGAATGGCTCGTGAGGTTTGGTGATCTGATGATTCACCTTGAAAAGAATATGAGTCAAATGGTGTCTGCTCCCTCAGACTAAACTTCAGAAAGAGACATGTGAAGTAGAACATCAGAGAGTTGCTGATTCGAGGAAGATGAGAGACACGTCTCTGACCAGAACCTGTACAGCAGGTCTAGAGCCTAGACTCTGGACTTCGGGTCAATTCAGACAATTGCAGCCAACCTGAAGACCCATAACTATGAGAATATCTTTCACAACACTGAGTTTTGAGATGATTTATTAGGTAGCATGATTGTAACCATAGCTAAGACAGAATTATAATCCATAAACACAGCCTTGTCAAATAATGGAATCTAAAAGGAAAGCAAAATCTTATTTTCATAATTACCCTTTACAATCACCTTTGTAGGAATTTGCTGTGCATATTTTGCTTATTAAACACTTGCACAGATTTAATAATCTATCATTATATGTTTGTGGATAAAAGTTTGATGCATTGTTATTTTTAAGAAGTCTATAGAGCTTGTATTCTAAAGGATTTATCTTGAACAAGAAAAATAGGAGGAAAAGCAAACGTCTTTTTAAAAGTAAAAAGAATCAAACCTATACAAATTCTTCCCTTTCTAGGAAGACAGAGCAGACATATTTTAACCTATTCCTACCACTAAGTTCAACTAAAAACCTTGTATGTTATATATAAAACAAGCATAAGAAGACTTTGGAAATTGAAGAAAAGAAATTAGACTGGGTAGGGACTTTGGGACCCAAGGAAAAGCACAATGCTGGGTTCCTTGGATTTTCTTTTTGACAGCAACCTGGAAATGTCAATAGGCAAAGACCAAAATAAAGAGCACAAGCAAAAGCCTGCTCTCTCTAGCTATAAGACAAGGAAACTGGCAGCTTAGGAAATAGAAACCTTTAAGGCAATATTCACTCTACTTTGGGCAAATAACACAGAAAAAAACTATGACCTCCCACCTTATCTGTGCCATTAAAGGCTGATTGCGGAGCCTGGGATTACACTCTTGCCAGGCTCTAGCAAAGTACCCCAATACGCTTACCAGGATGGTGTCAGAAAATTTCAGAATTTTCATCCCAACCAGATGGTAACAAGGATCAGTAGACCTCCTATGGGGAGCCTAGACTTGCATCCCACTGAACAGGAAGAAGGCTCTGTTCCACCTCCCCAGGTGGGTGGTGTGAGTGAAGGCCATGTGGGGAGCAGTAACAAGGCACTCTTACCTCTCCAAACCAGGGAGGACTCAGTAGAAGCCTAGTCAGGAACCATAACTCTCATCTCCCAACCAGCAATAATAAAGGGCCTCTACGCCTTGTATGTATGTCAGTGGAGACCAAGTGGGAAATTTGGGTTTCTGTTCTCAATTGTCAGTAACAAGGCAGTGCCCCCTCCTTCCCCTACTAGAGTGGTGAAAAAGAAGTCAGCTAATATAGAATATTTAAATAAAACCCAGGATCTCATAAGATAATACCTTAAATTTCTAGATTTCAGTAAAAAATCATTTACCGTAAGAGAAAAAGGAAGATCTCAAACTGGATGAAAAAGACAATCAATAAATGCCAACACCAAGATGACAGATGTTAGAATTATCAGCCATCATAGAAAACACTTCAATGAGCAATTTCAAACAAGCTTGAAATAAATGAAAAAATAGAAAGTCTCAGCAAAGAAATAGGAAACATAAAGAAGAGCCAAATGGAAATTTTAGAATTGAAATACACAATGAGTGAAATAATAATATTTTTAAAACTCTGTGGATGATCTCAGCAGAAAATTGGAGGGGACAGAGAAAAGAATTAGTAAACCAGAAGACAAGACAATAGAAAACATCCAACTACACAATGGTGAAAAAATAGAATGATTAAAAAGAACAGAGCTTATGAGACCTGTGGACTATAAAACCAATATTCATGACATCAGAGTCCCAGAAGAAGAGGAGAGAGTAGAGCTGAAAAAATACTTGAAGAAATAATAGCTGAAAAATTCCTGAAGTTGGGAAAGGACTTAAAGAAACTAAATGAACCTCAAACAAGGAAGCTAAAGAAATTCATACCAAGACACATTATAATGAAACTTCTGAAAATTAGAGATAAAGAACAAACCTTGAAAACAACAAAAGAGAAAAAACACCTTATTTATAGGGGAAAACAATTCAAATGAAAATCATGGAGGTCAGAAGAAAGTGGCAAGACATTTTTCAAGTGCTGAAAGAAAGGAAGTTTCAAGCCTATATCCACTGAAAATATCTTTCAGAAATGAAGGGGAAATCAGGACACTCTCAGTTGAAGGAAAACTAAGATAATCTGTTGCCAGCATACCTGCCCTAAAAGAATGAGAGAGGAAGTTCTCTAAACAGAAAGGATTTAATAAAGAAGGACTTGATACTTTACAAAGGAAGGAAGAAAACATGGTAAGCCCAAATATGGGTAAATACAATAGATGTGTCTTCTCCTCTCAAGTTTTCTAATTTATGTTTGATACTTGAAACAAAAATTATAATATTGTCTGATGAGATTCTAAATATGCATAAAGGAAATATTTAAGATAATACTATTAAAAATGAGAATAAAAGTGTGTAAAAGGAAGTAAAATTTCTATGCTTCACTCAAAGTGGTGTAATGACTGCACAATTAGGCTGTGATAAGTTATGGACAGTTTATGTAAAATTATGGATATTTTATGTAATACCCAGAACAAAAAGTTATACAAAGAGACACAATCAATAATCCTGCCAATAAATCAAAAAGGAATCTTAAAATATGTTCAAATTATCCACAGGAAGACAAGAAAATGCAAACATAGAAATTAAACAGAGAGAAAAAACAGGAGAAAAATGAAGATTTAAGCCCAAACATGAGTCATAACACAGCAATACTTATTAAATGCAAATACATCAATTAAAAAAACATAATTACAGAGTGGATTACATGACCCAATTAATTGCTGTCAACAAGCAATTCACATCCAATATTACAATATAGGCAGGCTGTGAGTAAAAGGATGTAAAAAGATACATCATGCGAACATTAACCAAAAGAAAGTCCGAAGGGATATATAAAAAGCAGATAAAGTAGATATTAGAGCAAGGAAAATTACCGAAGATATATAAAGAGAAAAGGATCAACCCACCAAAAATGGCATAGTTGGATTAGCCCAAAACTGCAAGTCAACAGAACCTAGAAGAGAAAGAAGATACTGCTATGTGACAGAAAAAACAAGGACAGAGGATTGCTGACAGCCAGTCCCAGAAAGCCACAGTCTTCCGGGAGAAAGCATTGTTTTACTGAAATGCTTCAATTAGGACTTCTCATAGCCTCAAAACCATGAAACAAAAAATTCCCCTTGTTTATAGCAACCATTTGTATGGTATTTGTTTTAGCAGCTGGGAAACTAAAACACCTATATTATACTTTATAGTGAATGATTGAATGCTTTCCCCCTAAATACAGGAAAAAGGCAAAAAACGTCCATTCTTCCCACTCTTATTATAGTGCCAAAACTTCTAACTGGTATATGAGACTAGAAAAAAAAAATAAAAGGTATACAGATTGAAAAGTTTGTAAAGGAAGATAAAACTGCCCCTATTTGCAGATGACATGATTGTCTATGTAGAAATTCCAAGGGATCTACAAAAAACAAAACAAACAAATGAAAACAACTTTCTGGAACTAGTAAGTAAGTTTAACAAGGAAACAAAATACAAGGTAAACATTGGGGAAAAAATCGTGCTTCCACATACTAGCAATGAACACATGGACAACAAAATTTAAAATTCAATATCATTTATAATCACTAAAAAAATGAAGTACTTGGATACATATCTAACAGGATGTGTATGATAAAAGACACAAAACGCTAATGAAAGAAATCAAAGAAAATCTAAACAAATGAAAAGGCATATCATGATCATGGATTGGAATACTCGGCAGAGTAAGGATGTCAATTCTCCCCAAATGGATACACAGGTTTAACACAATTCCTGTCCAAGTCACAGCAGGATCTTTTGTAGATATAGACAAGATTATTCTAAAATGTATGCTAAAGGAAAGAATTAGATAGCTAAAACAATTTTGGAAAAGAACCAAGTGGGAGGAATAAGTCTGATTTCAAGCCGTGTTATATCTCTACTATAAGTGAGACTGTGTAGTACTGGTGGAGGGAGAGACACACTGATCAACAGAATAGAAGAGAAAATCCAGAAATAGACCCACACAAATATGCTCAAGTGATTTTTGACAAAGTTGCAAAAGCAACTCAGTGAAGGAAAGATTGCCTTTACAACAAATGGTTTTGGAGTAATTGGATATCCATAGGCAAGAAAAAAAAACAAAAACACCTCAAACTAAGTCTTATACCTTATACAAAAACTAACTCAAAATGGATCATGAACTATAACGTATAACATAAAATAGTGAAACTTTCTGAAAAAAAAAAACAGCATAGGTCTAAATCTTAGAATTTAGAGCTAGGAAAAGAGTTCTTAGGCTTGAAACCAAAAGCACAATCCATAAAAGGAAAAATCAGTAAGTTGGACTTCATCAAAACTAAACATTTTTGTTCTGTGAAGACTCTGTTTAAGAGGATGAAAGTTACATAGTGGTAGAAAATACCTGCAAACTACATCTCTGACAAAGGACTAATAACTAGAAAATATATAGAACGATCATAACAGTGGAAAAAATTAAAAAACAACAACAAGCAAATGCAATTAGAAAGAGAGCAAAAAAAACATGAAGGAACATTTCACCAAAGAGGATATACAGATGGCAAATAGTCACATGAAAAGATGTTAAATATCATTTGCCATCAGGAAAACACAAATTAAAATCACGAGATATTATTACACACCTATCAGAATGGCTAAAATTAAAATAGTGAAAAACCAAATTCCGGCAAGGATGTAGAGAAACTGGATCAATTATAAATTGCTGGTGGGGATGTAAAATGGAACAGCAATTCTGGAAAACACTTTGGCAGTTTCTTAAAAGTTTAAACCTGCAACTATATGACCCCTCAATTGCACTCCTGGGCACTTATCCCAGAGAAATGAAAACTTATGTTCACACAAAACTTGTACACAGATGTTTATAGCAGTTTTATTCGTAATAGCCCCCAAACTGGAAATAGCCCAGATGTCTTTCAACAGCTGAATAGTTAAATAAACTGTGGTACATCATGGAAAACTACTCAGCGATATTAAGGAATGAACTACTGGTCCACGCGACAACCTGGATGGATCTCTAGAGAATTTTGCTGAGTGTAAAAAAAAAAAAAATCCAAAAAGGTTACATGCCTTACATATGTATTATATAAATCATCATATAAATAATATATATAAGTTACATGTATTATATATATTATATATGTGTTATATATAAACACATGCTGTATTTATATAACCTTTTTGAAATGAGAAAATAATAGAAATGCAGAACAGATTAACAGTTACTTAGGGTTAAGGAGGATGTGGGAACAAGAGGGAAGTGGGTGTGGTGATAAAAGGGAAACTCGAGGGATGCTCGTTGTGATGGAATTGTTCTGTATCTTAACTGTATCACTGTCAACATTTCAGTGGTGATATTGTACTTTAGTCTACAATATGTTACCATTGGGGCATCTGGGAAAAGGATATAGGGGATCTCTATATTATTTCCTACAACTGCATGTGAATCTACAATGACCTCAAAATAAAAAGCTTAATTAAAAATATATGCTTATTCACTTATTTATTTTAGTCATATTTGAAACTTGTATCCCAGAGCCTCAAAATAAGCTTCTGTTTATGTTTATTGAAGTACATAATGAATGAATGAATGATAGATAGAATCATTAAATAAATATTTATCATATGACAACTATGTGCCAAACACACACTCAATATATGCTGAGGAATAAATGGTAACAAAAACAATACCTGTCTTTATGTTTATACACACACACACACGCAAATATAAACAAATCTCTCTGTACATAAATATATTCATTTAAAATGTATATATAATAGTTTTCAATATTGATTTCTTGTCTGCTCAAATAAGCCAGTAGTGTTATTATTTACTCTTGTAAATAACTTTGAGTTTTATCATTTTAAATATAAACAAGAGATTGGTGAGTTTGTTTTAAATGCTAAGGGCAAAATCATTGACCTTGAGAACAGATGAAAGTTAGAACTTCAGCTTGCCGAAGAGGCTGAAAATCATCACAAAGAGCATTAACATGCCCAGCCTTTTAGCTGCCACGCTGGTCACCCAATATTAGAGTTGACGTGATATGTTTCTAGTATCATTACTTCTCAGGACCATTAGGTACTCCACTGGTAGGGAACTTTGTGCAAAAGACCTAGAAAGATAGATGAAGACGGAGAAAAATGAATGACAAGATTAAGAAAAATATATACTACACTTATTTTGAATCTGGGAGGAAATGGGAACTCTTCAAATGTTATTTAATCTTTGAAAGCTTGGTTTTGTTTTATAAAACACTACATAAATGAGCATGTTAACTTATAGAGTTTTTAAAATTTTATGTGAGCAATATATTAAAACCTCTTATTTCCTTATTTAAACAATTAAATCAAAAGAAAAAATTATAGTGGATTACTCTCTTATTTACATTTATTAAATATGTGTAAGATGAAAAAGCATGTCAAGAAGTAAAAATCCTACAACAAAAAAAAATAGAGGAAGAAAATAAGCAAAAAACATAGATGATTAATTCATTTGGAAATAATACATAAATTCAAAAGAACCATAGGGAATTTACAAACAATGAATGCCTCCAAAATAGAATATTAATTCTGTGAAACATCACATCAAAGATGAGATGATCAAACAACACATTGATATAGAAAGAAAGATTCCAGGTCTAATAAACAAACAAATTACGGAAAAAATTACCTCTATTCAAAACTAAAATATAATGAATATCTCAAAGAATAAAATCGATTCTTCAATCTGCAATAATGTCATTGGGAAAGGCTTGGGAGAAACGTATTGGATCCAAGCACTGGTGATGAAAAAATGAGGGGACCTGGGACATGTAGGACAAGAGGTTAAAGTAGGTGGAAAGAAGATGATGACAATAGCGGATATTGATAATACACCTAAATATAACTGGCATCTGAAGATGAGAATCCAACAAACAGAAAAATGAAGGAACAACCAAGTAAAGGCATATTCTATTCCAAGAAAAGTAATATAAGGATGAATAGAAACTTTGAAACTTCAAGGATATAAAAAAGAATGCTTAGCTCTCAATATAATAGGAAAATTCATCATCACTATTTACCATCTGTATCCAATAGACCCTCTTTAAGTATTTTAAGTCATTTTATAAATAATTTTAAAATATTAAAAGATTAGGGAAAAACTTTATATAAAAATTCTAACAAGAATTTAAACATAGCAAATCCGAATTTTCATTCTGTTTTTCCAGATTTTGAATGGATTATATATTAATATATATTATACATTAAAAGGACAATTTTATTTGAATGTAACTAAATGTTCATCAATAGACATGTGTGAACCTAGAGCATATCCTTCTTATTCGTACTGATTTCAGATTTCAAGTCCATCTCTAATAGGTTCTAGTTTAGCATTGCTTCCAGCTTTTCTTTCCTTTGCATCATCAAACACAAAAATTCTGAACACTTTAATGACTCAATTTTTAAAGATAAAGCAGTGATATTCTTTATTTCATACTTGTAAAATATTTTAATGTTTGGATTTATAGATATCATTTATAATGCTCTATTCAATTCGTTTGTTTTCTGTTTCTACAGCGTTTAATTCTTTCAAGTCACATTTTCATACACACCTGCCGTCATCATTTGGCCATCTACAAAAAATCTCAAGTAAATTTTAATGCACAAATTTAGAAAAGGTAAAAGAATTCTGGTACATGCCCTTTTAGCAAAATCGAATAAAATAATGTAGATGAATTCCTTTCTGTAGAACGACTAAGTAGAAGGAAATACCATGTTTCCCCGCTTTTCCCTGGAAATGTATTGTTACTCATCAATTCTTGAGTTTGAAAAAACTCCTCTAGGATAAAAAGCTATGAAGACTCCCTGAGATTTTGCTTCTGGTCAATTTCACCACAATCATTAGAAATTAAAGCACAGGTACTGCTATCTGTCTCTTTGCTCTCATCTTCTGCTTCATGTAACAAGTGTGAAATATCTTCCTCTGTCAATATTTATTTATGTCATTATGGACAGAAAATTTAAAATTTTGAATTCTCAATGGTGTTCAATGAAAGATACCAAAAGAAAAAAGAAAAGAAAAATAAACTACGAAGAAAGTATTTCCATATTTCTTTTATAGCTTCTTACATATTGCAGTATTTTGGGCAACATAATGAAGAAACAAAGGAAGATGATTTATTTCAGTGTCATATCATTCTTCTAAGTGATTCCGTCATTGTTCCATTTTCTTACTATTTTAGTCTTTTTAGCATAGTTGTGAATAATTGATTGGCCATGATAAAATAATACCTAGGATAACAATTCAAGATAGAGGAAAAATAAAAGATCGAGATTGCATAATGCATCTTAGATTTATAAAAGGGTACAATGGAGCCATATGGTAATTGCAAGATAGAATGAATTTTATTCTGTTTTTTAAAATAGCTTTTCTTTTGTTCTTTAGAAGACCACTAGGAAAGAATAAAATAAACTATCAATCATTGCAAAGAGTTATATGGCAGGCAGAATAATAGCATCTCTCTGCACCCCCAAAAAAATGTCCATGTCCTAATCCCCAGAAGCTGTGAATACTTTATTTTACATGGCAAAAGGGTTTTTTCAGACATGATTAAATTATGGAGTTTGAGGTTGAGAGATTATCCTGGGTTATCCAGTTGGGCCCAATATCCTTAAAAATGGAGAACCTTTCCTACCTGTGACAGTGGAAGAATGAAGAATGGTGAGAGACATGCAACCTTGTTGACTTTGAAGATGGAGGAAGGGTACCATGAAATGTGGGCAACCCCTAGAAGCTGGAGAAGTCCAGGAAACTGACTCTCCTCTAGAGCCTGTAGAATGGAATTCAGTACTGCTGCTGCCATGATTTGAGCCCAGTGAGACTCATGTTGATTAAGTCACAAATTTGTGGTAATCTGTTATAGAAACAGCAGAAAACGAATGAAAGTTAGAATTGCTGGATAAAGAAACTCGGAACTGAAATAGGATCCCATGGACTCTGAGGTGATACTAAGAATTAAGGCATCTGGGGGAAAATGAAAAGAAAAAACAAAACAAAAAAAACCCCTACTAGCAAGGGGAAAAAAATAGGCTTGTCTTAGAATATTTTTAGAACATTCAAAGCTGGAAATCAATGTAGTAATTAGTATGGGAGAAACATGTGACCCAAGCCAAGTTTTCTACCAAAATTAAGGCAGTAGGCATTTTCAAATATTCAACAATTCTAGGATTAAGATCCATGACCCTTTTTAAAGAAATAGCAGAACAACCAAATCTAGCCAACTAAGAAATGTATAGAGATAAACGTATAGTCTAAGACAATAGGGGAGCATTGAACTCGTTTCAATAAAGAACTAAGACTAGGCCATGGTTTGCAAATGTTGCATATGCATGAAATGATATGATGAAAATCACAATAGAGAGATGAAAAGTTTAGGAAGAAATATGTGTGATAATTATCTCAGCTTTTTATATCATAGTCTACAGTCACTATTTAAGGTTTGTAACTGAAAGAAGAGGAATTTTAGTATTTTATATAAAGGTAAAGAATGAAAGAATTTAAAAGGCCGTATGTACCTTCCAAATTGTCAGAAAGAGCACAAAACAAACATAAAGACTAGAAAGCATTAAAACCACAGCATAAAATAACAATTAAAGCAAAACACTGTTAACTGTGATATAACTACATACAGGAGATATTGAGTCATTAGGGAGAAAAGAGACTTTTAGATGGGTGGGAAAAAAAAAACCTCTAAGAGTTAAGCTATCTGGAGTTCTGTTTCCCAGATATGAATAAGCTTTCCAATTAATAACAATTCACCAATCTCTCAGACATCAGATATAATGGAGTCTTAGAGGCATTTTTTATCTTATAGGATGGTAGGAGATACTTCCAACAAAGAGGTAAACAAGCAAACAGGAAAAAAAAAAGGAAAAGGAGTCAAGCAGAAAGGAATAGCAAAGCTCCTGCACTTCTGCTCCTAAAGCCAAGAGGAGGGAAAGGGCCCAACTAGAATACCAGAAAGCCAGAAGCAGACCCGCAAAGGTGAGGGGCAAGATCATAGAGGCAGGGAACCAGGCCAGAGAAACTGAGAGTGGCAGAAGTAGGGAGCCAGAAGGTCAGAGAAATTAGCTGGACCAGTGGACAGCAGGAAGTGGTATTGTTGACCTGAAGTCCCAGTACTAAAGCAGCACAAGATTTTCTAAACAGCAGTGAGGAGGGAGCTCGGTCTGAGACTCTTGCTCTGAGCCTACACTCTTGAGAGGGCTGAATTGTTTCCAGTATGAGAGTATCTCGAGTTTCTCTTTGAAGGACAGCTTCCCCAATTTAGGGCTAGTGGGCTTCTACCAATTAAAAACAAGTATGACCTTTTGAACAAAGATTACCAAACATGGAAGAAGGCAAGTTATGAATGACAGTGAAGGAAAAACAAGAAACAGAAAATTTGGACAGAAAAAGGAAAATAAGTATTGGTAAGGATGGGGAGAATTTGGAAACCTTGTATATTATTGGTGGGTTTGTAAAGTGGTACAGCAGCCACTGTGGAAAACTGATGGTTCCTTAAAAGCTTAAACATGGGATTACCATACGATCCTGCAATTCCACTTTTAGGTATATAGCCAAAAGAACTGAAAGCATGGACACAAATAGATATGTGTACACTGATGTTCATAGCAACATTATTAACAGTAGAACAAAGGTGGAAACACCCCAAGTGTCTATCAACAGATGAACAGATTTAAAAAGAAATGTGGTCTATCCATACAGTGGAATATTATTCAGTCATACAAAGGAATGAAGTACTGATACATGCTCCAATGTGGATGATCCAGTAAAGGACACTTGTATATACAAAATTTTGGTATAATAGAGGTAGTCTAGTAGATCAGAGAGGAAAGGAGGTTATTCAGTAAATAGTGCTGGGGTGATTGGATATGTATATGAGAATTCTAGAAAGCCTCTTCTGTTCAAATAATAATTAGCCCTGGGCTTAGTGGTTAACAATGTATCCTTTCCAGAATTCCCAAACAAGCATTTTATGACCTATCTTAGTTTACCAAAGGCTACCGAAGCAAAATACCTGAAATGGGTTGGCTTTTATGTCAAGATATTAGGTAAAAAGCTTACAGTTCTGAAGCAATGTAATGTCCAAATCAAGGCATCATCTGAGATGCTGTCTTACCAAAGGTTGGCTGCTGCCAATCTTGGACTCTTGCCACGTGGCAAGGCACAATGGCAGCTGTTCTCTGCTGAGGTCTCTGCCTTCCCCTCCAGGCTCACTTTCTCCCCAAGCTCAGCTGTGGGTGATCAGGCACATGGCTCATCTCTCCCCTCTCCTCCACATTACCTACCCTAGCCGGTCTCCCTAGATACGGGAGTGCTCTACCCTGGTCTAGTCTAAAATATCCTATTGTCCCACATGGCAGCCATTCGGTCTTAATCTGTTTGCCATGGTGGTGAAAGGCTCTGGGTCAAGGGTCAATGTCATTGCTTTGGTTAGTTGAACTTTGCCCCTTTAAGGTTTTCCCTTTCCTGTCTTCCAAACAGATGCTGGAAGCCCAATTGCTTTCTTTCTTGAACACTGCTATTAATTCTTTATTCTTCCTAAAAAGGTATCTTTTTGGGGTAGGGGACATGTGGGGTTTTTTTTATTTTTTTTATTTTTTTAGTGAAACATAATGAGTTTTATTGAGGTATAAGTCACATGCCATAAAGCTCCCCCTCTTAAAGTGAACAACTCAGTGGTTTTTAATATATTCAGAGTGGTACAACCATCACTGCTATCTAATTTTAGAACACATTTATCACCCCAGAAAGAAACCCCCTACTCATTAGCAGTCACTCCCCATTCCCTGACTATATCTTTAAAACATTGCTCCTCAGGAAGCGGATATGGCTCAGGCAACTGAGCCCCTGCCTACCACATGGGAGGTCCGTGGTTAGGTTCCCAATGCCTCCTAAAGAAGACAGCGAGCTGGCATGATGGGCAGGCATGGCAAGCTGATACAATAAGACGGCACAACAAGACACACAAGAAGAAAAACATAATGAGAGACACAACAAAGCAGGGAGCAGAGGTTCCTGGTGACTCCTAAAGAAAACAAAAAACAAGCAAGACAGTGAGCTGACACTGCAGGCAGGTACAGCAAGCTGATGCAACAAGTTAACACAACAAGAGACACAAGAAGAAAAAAAACATAATGAAAGACACAACAAAGCAGGGAACGGAGGTGGCTCAAGCGATTAGGCACCTCCCTCCCACATCAGAGGTCCCGGGTTCAGTTCCTGGTGCCTCCTAGAGACACAGCACACAGCAAGTGCAAACAACGAGGGGGTGGAGAAAAATAAAATAAATCTTTAAAAAAAAAAGGCATTACTCCTGCTGGAGATAGTATACTTTAATAAGTATTAAAGTCATACCACTCATGTATCAGACAATAGGTTACAAAAGTCTTTCTTTTGGGGAGAAAGTGGTTCTTTGGTGTTTCTGAAATTAGACCATGTAGACAATACAACTTATCTATTTCACCTGGACACATGGCTGCCAGATTACCTGGATCTAAATCAGTGAGATTTGCCTTTGATATGTGCCCACTTCATTCTAATCACCTCATAGACATTTCCACGTCTTCCCCTTGGCTTGCTGGGTACCTGGAGCTCACTCTCTGACCTACAGCTGGCCAAAGACCTCCACTACTGGGCTCCACACAGATTTATCTTCTCCTGGAATATTCCATGCTCTGAACCAGCCACAACCTCTTCCCCCCACCCTGCCCGTATTCCTAGTTTCTTCTGTGAACTAATCTGGTTTAGGTGTTAGAATAAAACCCACAATGACTAACCTTATTCAAATTAAGACATGACAAGTACTTGCAGTTTTGAAAAGAGAGTTTAAAATGTTTGAAGTGTTAGGCTTTGGAGGGAGACTTTCTTTCCATTGCAGGAGTGGGATGAATAAGCAGATTGGCGAGATCTGTCTCTGGCATGAGTGAGTTGATACAAGTGTTTTTTGTTGTTTTTTTTTTTTTTTTACATTCTCAAGTACTCTCTGTAATGCTAATTTTTTTCCTGCGTTTTCTTTTAGTATAGCAACATGGCATAATAAGAGCTCCAAGCTTTTTATTTGTTTCTGTGGTGGCAAGAGAAAGGAACCACAGGGTTTGATAAAAGCAAAACTAATGCACACAGTCCTCAGCAAAATCGTTAAGAACTTTTTTCTCTAATTACAAAAGTAATACACGTTAGCAATAGAAATTTTGGAAAATCCAGACAGGTACAAAAAAATATATTTTACCCCCCTTAAATCTCACCACCCACTGTTGGTATTACAGTATGTTTCCTTCTAATCTTCGTTACTTGGAAGATACCAATTCCTAAAAATTTTCCCCCTTTTTCACTGAGATGAGCTAAATTAACTGAATAAGCCTTGAAATGAATATTGGTCATTAAATCTGAAATTCTTTAGCTTAATTTGTTCATTACTGTCCTAGTCTGTTAGATTGCTATGACAAATAGCACACAATGGGTTGGCTTAAACAACGGGAAATTATTGGCTCATGATTTGGAGGCTGGAAGGCTAGCTTCCTCCCAGGGTTAGAAGTGTTCAGGTGCTGGCTTGCCCCAATCCTTGGGGTTCTTGGCTCTCCCATCATGGGGAGATATATTCCCCTTCCAGCTCCTGCTGACTTCCGGCTCCCCGCTCCTTCCTGTGGTTTTTCTCTGTCTCTGAATTTCTTCTGCTTCTAAAGGACTCTAGTAATCCCGATGAAGACTCACCCTCTTTGAATTGGGCCACACCTTAACTAAAAATAGTATTTTCAAATTTCTTATTTACCATGGGTTCACACCCACCTGGCTAAATTGAGGTACATAATTCAATCTACCACAATTACCTTTTTAATGCCCTTTAAAGGGAATACAGGGGAGCCGATGTGGCTCAGTGGTTAAGTGCTGGCTTCCCATATACGAGGTCCTGGGTTCAATCCCTGGCCCCGATACCTCAAAAAATAAAAATAAATAAATGCTTTGTTTAAATAAATAAATAAATAAAGGGAATACAAGCTCATGGAGGACATTTGGAAAATGCAAAAATTTATGAAGGAGAAAATAAAATTCACCTATAATTCTACTATCAAGCAATAGCCACTGGCTATCAGAAATTAAAGAAGTTCTGATTTACATCAAGAAAAATCCATGTCTAGTCCCCCACATTTCACCTGAAACAGCACAAGTTGTTAAAGCTAGTGGGACTGGAGACCCCCTAGGACCTCTCCTAGAGCCTTATGTAACAAGGGTCTCCCCACTTGCCCCAAGGCATTGATAAGCTTCTTTCAATTACTTTTCTTATAACAGAATTTTTTCAAGGGCTTGAATAAAAAAGTAAAGGGATGAGATGAAGGCATGGAGAGAGCAAATAAAATGACTTCCTGACAGGCAGAAAGCCATAGTCACATTATTTAGAACTTTAAAAATTCATCCTGAAAATTGAAGTATAGACATTGATATGCTATCATTAATTTTTTAAATAACAATTCATTTTTCATTAGAGATGTTGTGGGTTTACAGAAAAATCATGCATAAAACACAGGGTTCCCTACTGTTAACAACTTGCATTGGTGTGGCACATTTGCTACAATTGATGAAAGCACATTTCTATAACTGTCCCATTATAAAGGACTCTGGTAATCCCAATTGAGACCCACCTCCGTGGCTTAATTTAAGGTTCACTGTGTAGTGTAGTTCCATGGATTTTTGTTTTTAATTTTTAGTCTGATAACATACATACCACCTAACATTTCCCCTTTTAACCACATTCAAATATATAATTCAGTGCTGTTACTTAAGTTCACAATGTTAAATCACAATCTTAAATCAGAGTCTATGAAATTTACACTGTGAGAACCAGTGATCTGGAGACAGACAGTTTCATGTTGTCTTTAACTTTTTAAAAAATTGACAGAAATTTAGAAGTTCACTAAAATCAAGTGGGGGTGGGTTTGGGGGAGGAGAGAAATATCCTTTGAGAATGACTTTTTACAAAGCATTAACAAAAAAAAGTTTGGCAAGAAGCTCGATAACCCATGAAATTTCCGTGGCACATCTCACTCTTCATACTTCTTTTCCCCAGTAATCAAGCATCCCCTTGGCTGTGCTTTGTTCTTAAAGCAGAATAACTACCAAGTGCTCCTTTCTCACTATAACCATATTGATGGTTAGTCTCCAAGCCTGTAGCTACTCCTGATTCCTCTGTGCACGCTGAAGAGTAGAGAGTTCTTTCTCCAAGAAAGTATCCAGGACCAGTGCTTGTGTGCAGAGAATTCATGGAGTTCAGCAAGAACACGAAAGTTTTATCTTATATGTCATCAGTGAAATGTAAATTTCTTTATATAAATTAGGTTTCTGTCGGTTTGTCTCTTTTCAACAATATCCTATGAAAACAAACAGATTTTCCACCAAATCAGGAGAGTGTGTTTGGAATGGTCTGAGTTAAAATATAGACTATTTACTATACACAAATTTGACATGTGGGGGTTGAGGGGGCATGATCGTAAAGATTTCAATAAGTTATGCTGTAAACTTATTATAAATTGCTCTATGTTTTGAATGACAAGGGCTCCGAGTGTTCATTAACTTTCTAAGGTGATCGATTTCAATATGCCTGTAGTCACAGTCAAAAGAAATTATAGCAGACAAAAGCAAGCTCAGGGATGAGTAAATCTTAGTACCACATGATAAAAAACCTAAAAACGAAAGAGGGGATTCTGCGTGAGTCCAAACATTATCTGAAAAGGATAACCTCCTGAGGACAGCCAGGAGAGCCTTATTCTATCAAAGGACAACGGAGACTGGTGCCTAATGTGAATGGCTAATCACCAAGAGAGAGGCACCTTTTAGAGCAGCTAAATGTGAGCTATTACCAGATACCACAAGCCTGCAAATCAGAGCAGGCTTGCCATGAGAGTTAAAGCCCAGCCTGAGGGACATTTGGCTGCCAATCAGGAGAGACATGCCTCATAGTAAGATGCCTTGGACAAAGAAAATAAACCATGGTTTTAAATGTGGGCTTCAACTGAAGGAATGTAATATTGGTTCAGCATCTGAAATGTGTCGTTATTGATAAATATTGAAATGTAAAGGTGAGTGCAAAGTTTCCACGTGGGAGCTATTTACTGAGCCTCAAGAACTGCTGAAATTTTTAAAACAGCATGACCCAGAAAATCAAAAACTGAAAATTTCAAAAGTGACATCAAAGTAAAAAACACTGCAGATTCATTGGAGGAAAGGAAAGGAAACCAGTATTTTATGTGCTGGATCCCACTGATTCCCTCGGACCAACTCTCTGCTTTTAAACATCAACAGTTCCCAAGGAGAATTTCTTTCACCCTAACCATTAATAGGTCATGAGAAAAAAATGCTCCAAATTGCAGGCACCAATAGGGGATTGAGCTGCTCCCCTATCTGATGTGCTTCACAATGAAAATCACATTCATAGGTATGTCATATAATAAATAACAAATGTATGTACATATGCATACATTTAAGATTTACAAAGCTAAAAAATATTATACCTCTATTTTAATTATCACAGTTATCAAAAAATATCACAACATTGACATTTTTTCAGTAGAGGGTTTACAGAACAATCATGCATAAAATTCAGAATTCCCATATACCATCCTACCACCGACATTGCATTGGTGTGGAGCATTTGTTACAATTGATGATAACACATTTTTATAGTTGTACTGTTAGTTAAAGTCCATGATTAACTTAAGGTTCACTGTTAGTGTAATGTACTTCTGTGGATTTTTTAAAAAAATTGTATTCTGTTGCCATATATACAATCTAACATTTTCCCTTTTAATCATATTCAGATATATATTTCAGTGCTATTAATTGCATTCACAATTTGGGCTACCATCACCACCAGCCATTACCAAAACATTTCCATCATTCCAAATAGGAACCCCATACATTTTAGGCCTTAACTTCCCATTCCCTGTCCCTACCTTATCCCCTGGTGACCTATATTCTAGATTCTGACTCTATAACTTTGCTTTTTCTAATTGCTTTAAATCAGTAAGATCATACTGACACTGCAATAATTCTAGAGACCCTGTGCATAAACTCCTCATTCTCTCTCCCCTCCCACTCCTAGTAAGCAGCACTCTGTTTTCTGTCTCTTTGAATTTGCATATTATAGTTATTTAATATAAGTGGGA
This sequence comes from Cabassous unicinctus, assembly GCA_029593785.1. Classification (NCBI taxonomy): domain Eukaryota; kingdom Metazoa; phylum Chordata; class Mammalia; order Cingulata; family Chlamyphoridae; genus Cabassous; species Cabassous unicinctus. The sequence continues at coordinate 45,365 of JAQZBX010003033.1, forward strand.
TCACACAATATTTGTCTTTTTATGTCTGGCTTATTTCACTCAAAATGATGTCTTCAAGGTTCATCCTTGTTGTCACATGTATCAGAACTTCATTCCTTTTCATAGCTGCATAATACCCCATTGTATATACCACACTTTATTTATCCATTCATCTGTTGATGGTCATTTGGGTTGCTTCCACCTTTTGGCTATTGTGAATAATACTGCTATGAACATTGGTGTATGATGAAAATAGCATTTTAACACATGTCTTCTTATTCTCTTGGTTTATCTACATGAATTACATTATTATTCACCCATCCATCAATTCACTAGAATATATTACTACTTTTAATTTATTGAGCACCTACACCAATAATTGCTAAACTGGTTACATGAGCCAGGGAG
>JAQZBX010003033.1:45851-67804 GCA_029593785.1 Cabassous unicinctus
AAAAAAAAAAAAAAAAAGGTTTGTGTTTCACCCATCACAACTCTCACCAGTTGTGTCTGAAGCCTCTTTAAATAGTTACCAAAAACCTGTGATAACTCTTCTGTCTTTCCTTTTGTCATATATTTTTCTGGTCTGGACACAGTGGAACATATTTTACCTGTGGTTGAGATATTCTGATTTCAGATATATTTTTAGAATTGGGTTAGAGGAATAGTGACAATTTCCCTTTAAATACCTATCTTCAATCCTCTGTCTTCTAATTTTTGTCAAAGAAATCCTTGATCCTAAGGAGTATCCTGAGAAGAAAGCAACAAAAGTGTGTCCACTGGGGAGAGGATGTAGCTCAATGGTTGAGCGCCTGCTTCCCATATATGAACTCCTGGGTTCAATCCCTGGTACCTCCTGAAAAAAAAAAAAAAAAAAAGTGTGGCCTTTGAAAATATTGAAGGATGCTATAGGTTTTTTCACCCATGTGAGAAATTCATGGAAAAGCTCTGTGCTCTATTTCTTTATCTCAGAATTAAAAGAGTTAAGGTTTGTAAAAAAAAATTTTTTTTTATCGTGATCTCTTTCCCGTCCCTTATTTTCCCTCCTTTCTGACTAAGTTAGCCCAAAAGCCATTAGGTAGGAGAGAGTAAAGTAGCACAAGGAAGGGAAGTACGGTGCAAGTTATGTGTCAACAGAGTGAGGAAGGCATCCAGCCGTACAGGGGGGAGTGGTGGCAGTGGCACTGTGTGACATGAAAGAGCCCAAGAAGGGTGAGAAAAGAGATTATGGGAATGGTGATGATGTGATAAGAGGTTGGTTACATATAGGAGGGATTGGGCAAACAAGTAAATATTATGGAGATGATGGAGCCCATGTTTCTTACTGTCACAGAAGGGGAATATGCATATGTATATGTAAATATACATATAAAGCTTTTCTAATTAAACTTTTACTAGACTTATCAAATTCTATAATATATTAACATTTTAAAATCAGTAATATGTCAATAATATTTGCAATGATAACTTAAATCTAGATGAAAGTAAAATAGCACTTAGGTCTTATGGCCATAGAGAATATAAGAAAAATAATTTCCATTTATATACATATTTTTATTGCAGAAATATATAAAACGTGATCAATGAAAGACCTTCAAGCATAAAAATATATTATGTTAGGATCAAATTCAGTGGGAGAAATGGAATGGAAATATGAGTTCAAGGAGAAAATGGAACAATGTAAAATTTCTGGTTATTAAAGAAAAGCTTATTCATGTATTTTTAAAATTGATGATGGTAGGCATAAAATCATGGTAGCATTTAAATTATATTGGATAGATACATTGAACAGAATGATATTACAATTTTGTTATCAAAAGTCAATGGTCACAATATGCCAGAAACCACATTTTGTGAAACCACTTTAACTTATGATGAAAAATTTTCACTGTCAACTTCAAAATGGACAAGAGAATTAATAGCTTTTCAAAAAAAAATTAGGGGGCATGCAAGCAACCCCTAAAAGTAGATATTTTGTCTACATTTCACAACTAGAAAAATGGGATGTTCATAAAAATTAATTAACATTCCCAAGATCACAATAGAAAGTGATAAAACCAAGAAAGTCAGTTTGACTCTGATCTTCTAAATGTCTCTTCTGCACCTTCCCTCCCCCAGCTTGTCCTCATTCTATTCCACTTCATTTCCAGCTCATCGTTCCAACTGCTGGCCAACCTGACCAACATGGCCCCAGGACCACCAGCAGCTGCTTGGCGGCAGACTCAGAGAGGCCACAACTTTCCAAATACCTCTCCATGAGCTCCTCCTTCTCAGTCTCACTTCGGCAGCTGGATGCTTCATGGATTTCTCTGCAAGCTCCAAACTCTCCACCTGCCACAGTTCTTCAGGCAGCCTGGTTAGTGCTTTGTTCTCTGAGCTTCCAAATTTCCCTCTTCCACCCTCACTTCCCCAGCTCCTCTCTGAGTTATACAAGGTCTAATTCTTAAAATAAATCTCTTTTGCCCGTACTATGCATTAAGACTCTGCATCCTGACTGACCCAATTATTGTTACCTAAAGTAGTTCCAGAGTAACAGAATTCTAGTATTAGGAATCTGGAATTAGTTTTCAGTCCAACTATATTTAAAGATAGTAAAGATCCTCTTGCCAGTGGCAAATGGGGCAATGATAGTCCATGGCTTGCAGTGAGCAAACAGCTATTTAAAATATCACCTGCAGCCACCTTGAGTCAAGTGACTATAGAAGAAAAGACTTTGTGTGTCTAGGTAGTAATTGCCACAGAACAGTTTAGTAGAAATAAGAGTATAATTACTACAGATTGGTTTGGTTGTTTCTAAATATGTTGGAGAACTGGGAGGAGAAAAATAATGATATTAGGGCTTAAATTCACAACTCAGAGTCTAAATCTATGGTGACCTAGAAGGCAACTTTTATCTGTAGCCCTGTGGATGGCCAAATTCCAATGCAAATTGAATTTACAACTTCTCAGGGTCTCTTAGGGCATTGACTGGAAAAGAGCTTAGACACTGAAAATTGGGAGGTGAATAAATGAGCAGATTCAAAGCTAAGGATCTTGAACCCCAAAATTCTGCAGAACTTCCTTTATTGCTTGACTTCTACCCCTCTCTGAGATTAGTGCTCTTTTGCCTGAAGTAATTGCAAAAGGTCACTCCTTTTCACTGCTAATCTTTCTCTGAACCTACTCCCATTACCTCTCAATACCTCTAGATCTATAAATAGATTCAAATCCTAGAAGACTCTAGGGAGTCAGCTACAGGGTATGACCCATTAAGACGTGCCATACACACCAAAATAATTACAATATTTTTCTAAATCCTAATTGATGGAAACCTAGTGAATATGTATGGGGTTGAATCCTAAGGGTGTTGGATCAGTTTAAAGAAATATAAGGTTAGATGGGCCTAATTATTGATATTGGTGCACTAAGCAGAGATTCTGGGTTTGATGGACTAGCTTGAGCAGATGGGAGAGGTTCTGTTGCTTGGTTGGTTGACTGAAACCTGGACCCAAAAGAGGCTTACACAGAATGAATTTGAGATAGCTAGCACCTCTTATGGCTTTTGGCAGTGGATAACATGGCACATTTTTTTCTTAGAGGACCAGCATAATTATTTTAGGCTGTGGACCATGCAGTCTGTGCTGCAACTACTCAACTCTGCCATTTTAGCTGAAAACCAGTCTTTGACAATAAGTAAATGAATGGGTGTGGCTATGTTCCAATAAAACTTTATTTACAAATAGGCATCTCTCAGTTTGTTAACTAGAAGGAAGACACCTAAAGATTTAGGGAGATCAGAATGCTGCAGTGGAGTTTTCAGGTAAGGCCTGCTCACTCACTTTCAAACTAAATCTCCTGTGAGGGTCCCTTGGACACTCCCTTTACTCCCACCAGTATCTCTGGAGTGCTCTGGAGTGGCCATTCTTTGCAGGCCAGGACAGACATTGGGAAATGCTGCCATCAAAATTGGCTCTCTGAAGAAAAAAAATAATAAAGAAATGGACTCTTTGTATTCAGTAGAAATTATGGGATTCCTGACTGGCAGCAACAAGTTGTAGCCCCTCTTATATCTGTCTATGTTTCTTCCCCTTGATTCTGGGTGGCTTTGTGATGCTATATCACTTCTGAAGCTAAATTCCAAAAAACGGTAGAACTTCTGCCTTATTGTCTTAGGACACCAGTCTTTGAAGCCGTGAACCACCATGTAAGCCTTCTGATTATCTGAGACCACCATGTTGTGAGAAAGCCCAGGAAAGGTCAAATATAGGTGAGGTCTCAGCCAACAGCCAGCATCAACCACCAGACATGTGAGTGAAAGACCCTTTAGATGATTCTAGCTCCCATCTGTTAAGTAACCCATAGCTTTTGAGTTATTATTCCAGCAAGGCCACTGGCATCATGGGAGCACATCAAAGCCATCTCCGATTTCCCTTTCTGCATTTCTAACTCGCAGAATATTTGAGCATCATAAAATAGTTATTGTTTTATATCACCAAATTTATGGTTGATTGTTACTGGAACAGAGGTGACACCAGAGACAAAGTGGTCATCAGAATGTATTAATGCACAAAGATCTTTGGTGTTGGGTAAGTGATCATGGTGTCTCTAGAATCAAAATAGATGAACAACCTACTAAAGTCTTACTTGATTTGTATAAGCAGAATATCTCTAGGTCTGGTGAACAAAATTTGACTTGAATTGCCACAAAGTATGGCTCCTCAATCAATTCTTATATTTGAACCAGTTCACAGATCCAAAACCCATTGAACAATGGTGAGACCAGGTTTCCTGAAGGAAAGACACTGCTATGCTGCCAAAAATTTGTACTCTAAATATTCTTCCTATCCTTCTCCAAAGGAACATCACCAATGTAGGTTAGTGAAAAGAAGTAACCAGACAATTACAGAAATCAAGAGATTGATGGCATTTTGGTTTAGGTTTCAGTGGGTCCCTGAATGCACCCAATGCTTATTTATTCAGTTCTACAATACACAGTTAGAATAAACATTTTCAGCAATTGGCAGAAAGACATAAAGAATGCAGGGGTGTTGATTTCTACCATAGCTCCATTTAATTTGCCTATTTAGCCTATGAATAAGATAGCTGGATATTGGAGAATGACCACAGAGTATTGTAAAACTATAAGGTGATGATTCCAATTGCATCTGCTATTCCAGATGTGATTTATTTACTCGAGTAAATCAATATATCTCCTGGCACACTGAAGCTATTAATCTGGCAAATACAGTTTGCTCTCACCTGGTTGAACTAGCATTATACCTCTGTATTTGTTGGGTGTATCAAAAATACTTTTGTATCAAATTTTCAGCCTTCTTTCATTATAATAAGATAATCAAAGTAATATGCTGGTTGGTCTTCATGGTGAGAAAATAACTCTTCCCTAGACATACCATTAAATACACGATTGCCACCTTAGTAAAATATTTAGGGGTCTAGCGAACAGTGGTCAAGAAGAGAAAGTTGCTGCATCTAACTCATTCTACCCCAAGAAAGAAACACAACATCTGGCTTCTTTGGATTTTGTAGGCAACATTTATACCTCATTCAGTTTTGATACTCCAACCTATTTACTGAGTAACCTGAAAGACTTCCAGTCTTGAGTGGGGCCCAGAGCAAGAAAAGATTTTGAAAAGGCTCAGCCTGTTATGCAAGCTGCTCTGCCACTTTGGTCATTTGATGCCGCAGATCTAATGTGACCAAAGTGTCTAGGGAAGACAGAGATGCTATATGGAGCCATTGACAGATCCATAGAGGTGAATCACAGTGCAAACCTTTAAGATTTCGGAGACATTTTCTGCTGACAACTATTCTCTTTTTGAGATGCAACTTTTGCCTTGTTCAGGGCTTTCATGGAGATGAATCACTTGATTCTGGACCATCAAGTTACTATGAAACCTGAGCTGCACATCACGAGCTGAGTCTGACCAACAAAGTCATAAAGTTGCATATGCACAGCAGCATTCCATCATCAAATGGAACTAATTTCCACCAGAAAGACTCATATTTCTGCTACATTACGTCCTCTTTCTCAACTCACAACTATTCCCTATGATTTAGAAAAAATTAATTTCAGCCTTCTTATCAATAGTAGTGAATGATATGCTGGTATCACCTGAAGGTGGACAGCTACCACACTGCAGCCTCATCCAGGGGTGGTTCTGAAGGATAGTTGTGAAAGGAAATCCTCCAAGTGGGCATAACTTCAGGTACCTGGTCTCCAGGAAGGAGAAATGACCAGAACTAGAGATCTACATTGATTTGTGGGCAGTGGCTAATTGTTTAATTTAGGGTCAGGATTTATAAGAATGATCAGAAAATCATTGATAAGGAGGTCTGGGGAAGAAGTGTGTAAATAGAACTCACCAAAATGGCATATAGTATAATGGGTATTCTCATGCAAATAGTTCCCAAAAAGCAACCTCAGCAGAGGATGATCTTAATAAATAGCCTCTTTCCTAGCTTTTCCTGTCTTTGACCAATAGGCTCATGAATAAAATGGCCATGGTGGCAGGGATGGAGGTTATACATGGGCTGAGCAAAATGGATTCCCCCTAACCCAGGTTAAACTGACTGTATAGCCACTGTTGTGCATCCAACCTGCCACTAACAGAGACCAACACTGAGTCCCTGATATGGTAAGATTAACTGGAGAAAACAGCCGGTTACCTGGTGGTAGATTGATTGCATTGGACCACACTTCTGTAATGGTAGGGGCAGGACTTTGTTCTGGCTAGAACAGATAGTTCCTTTGGATATGAATGAAACACTGACAGCAGTATTTCTGCAAAACTTCCATCCATGGACCTACTGTGCCTGTTTCACTACCATGGTGTTCCATGCAGAAATAATGCTCACAAAGTAACTTATTTTATAACAAATGAAGTGTGGTGTTAGCTCATGCTCATGGAATTCATTGGAATTTGTGGTCCCCTTTATTCTTCAAGTAGCTTGCCTTATAGAGCAGTGGAGTTGCTTTATGACTGAGGTATAGTGTCAGATGTGTGAAGGCACTTTAAGGGGTGAATTAATGTCCTCCAAGATGCAATATACACTCTGAATGAGCAACCAATATATGGTGATCTTTATCCTATAGACAAGATTCATGGGTTCAGAAATGGGAGGTGCCCCAGTTACTACTACCCCCTATGACCCATGAGCAAAATGTTTGCTTTCTTTCTCTGCAACTTTGAGCTCTGCTAATGTGTAGGTCTTAGTTACCAAGGCAGAAGTGCTTCAACCAAGCATAATAACACTGCTTCCATTAAACTGGAAGCTAAGACTACCACCTGGCCAATTTGCACACTCACATCACTTAACAAATAGGCAAAGAAGGCAGTTACCAGATAGTTGGATGACTGATTTTGACCATCAAAGAGAAATTAGGTTGCTAATATAAAATGTGAGCAGGATGGAGTGTGTCAGGAAGACAAGGGATCTTCTGTGGCACCTTTTAGTGCTCCTATGTTCTTCTTATAAAAAGTTAAGAGAAAACTATGATAACCCAATTTAAACAGGGCTGCTAATAGCACAGACGCTTCAGGCATAAAGATTTACGTCATCCCACCACTCCACCATGACTGGTTGAGATGCTCACGGAGAACAAAGGGAACATGGAATGAGTAGTGGAAGAAGTAAGTTATAAATACCAGCTATGACTTTGTGAATAGTTGCAAAAACAAGGACTCTAGTAGCAATGAATATTTCTTCCTTAATTTGTTACGAATATATTTATTTGATATGAATATATAAACCAATTATTCTCTTTTTTTCCTCTCTCATTCTCCTATTACCTAACCTAAGGTGCATATGGTTAAACTTATATTTCAGTATTTAAGTAAGAGGTTATCAATGGGTGCTTGTAATTCAACTAGAAGAAGAAAAAACACACTCAAAAATGGATGAGGTCACATTTTTTAAGGAGACAGCATATTTTTAGTTGTATGAGGAATAGTATCATGTTATGTGAAAGCAGGATTTTGTTATTGTATTTATTTGGAAGTTAAACAGAGTTAAATTATATCAGTATGTATGCCAAATTGACAAGGGCTCCTGCATTTTGTCACCTTGGCTAAACTGAGAACTATCTTTCCCCAAATCCCCTTCTCTTTATGATTCTGGAATAGAGTTGACTAAAAGAGGAATTATGCAAGATTTGGAAAGAAGGTCCATTACTCTCAGAAGGTCTTTGTGATCAGATATGGTGACTGATGTAGGCAGAGATGCCCAACTCTACTCAGCAGTGAGTCCAGCTCATTTTCCCAACTGCTGCCCTGTTGGCCCACAATAGCCCCAGGCCCACCATCAGCTGTTTGGCTGCAGAGTTACAGAAGTAGTAGCTACACAAAATCAGCAACTTCCTATATATTAAATATTTCTCCATGAGCTCTCCATTCCTGGTCCCACTTCAGTGGCTGAATATTCTTAGATATTTGGATATTTCTACAAATTCCAACTTGTCTGTGCATACCAGTGCTTCAGGCAGCCTGATTAGTGACTCTTTCTCTGATCCTCTGATTCCATTTTCTCTGTTGCACTGTCTATTAGAGATATAATGCAAGCTGTGAGCTAGTTATGTTACTGTAAATTTTCTAGTAAGCACATTAGGAAAAAATAAAAAGAAGCAGGTGAAATTAATTTTAATAATCTATGTTATTTACACAATATATCACAAACATTATCATTCTAATATGTAATTAATATAAAAATTTTCAATGAGATATTTTAAATTATTTTTTTCATGCCAAGCCTTGGAAATCTGGTATTACATTCTAAGGGCCTAATAGTCACATGTGGCTGATTGTTACTGAATGGGACAGTGCATATCAATGCCTTCTTTTTTCCTAACTCCTCCCACATTCATGTAGGATCTAATTCCGTGAATATCCTTCTTATTCCCATAATACTCATGGTGCCTCTGATTTCCCTGATTGAAGATTGATTCAATGTCTGTCTCTCCCAATTCCTGGCAGCAGGTTAACCAAATTACAAATGATCCAGTCAAACTGCCTGGTGTCAAATTCTGGCTTACACTCACTCACTGTGTGAATTTGGGCCAGTTGTTAGTTTTCCTATGCCTGTTTCCTCCTATGTAAAATGGAGCTTGTAAAAGTAATTACCACCCTAGGGCCTTTGTGAGGTTTAAATGAAAAAATGAATGAAAGACCTTTCAACAGTAACTGGCACATCAGAAGAGGTCAATAATATTGAAAGTTTTTATCTATCTATCATCTATCTATCTATCTATCTATCCACCCACCCAACAAATATGCATTGAGTGCTTACTATATACAAGCCCTGTGTGAAAGCAGTGAACTAAGGTGTAGTTTATCTCCAAAGGTGACATTCTGATGGAGAAGTCTTTCAAGAAGTCATTGCAAAGAATTTTTATTTAATGACAATGTGATAAGTGCTATTAAGATGAAGTCCCATATGACACTATGTAAGTTTCTTTTGTAAGTTCACAACTTTTACTATACACTTAAGGTTTATGTATGTTCCTGTATGAATGATATACTTCAATAAATTCTTTTTAAAATGAAAAAAAAAAAAAAAAGTCCACTATGTTACGTAGGCAAAGAATAGGACTGACCTGGTCCCAGGGGAATCCAGGAAAAGGTTTTCTAAGGAAATGATGTTTCATTTCAGTTCAGTAGAAGGTTTAGAATTTAGCTAGTCCAAGGAGGGGTGGCTGTCAGATTGAAGGCAGAAAAGATAGTGTGAAGACTGAAAGAAAGCCAGGCTCATTAGTGAACCAAATGGTGGCCAGTACTAGAGTGCCATCTGGGACAGGTGAGAGATGAAGAGACTTCGTTGTTAAGGATCATATAAGCTTGAATTTTAACGGTTTTAAGTTTAATCCAAACAACAATGTGAGGTCATTGTAGGGAATTAAAATATCACAGTGATGCAATTAGATTTTCTGTTAAAAAGTAATAACTATGATTCAAGTGTGAAGAAGGGATTGACAGGTGGGTGACAGTAAATCTGAGGACATCAGTTGGAGGGCCTTGTAGTGGTCCAGGTGACAGCTGGATGATGCCATCTTGGATTGGGTGATGGCTGTAGAGATGGAAAAGGAGTAGACAGATTTAGTCTGCTTTTTAAGATAGAATTTATACAACATAAAAGAAGGCTGACTCCTCAGTTTCAGGCATGAGCATGTGGATGGATGGCGATGCCTTAAGAAAAGACACAGATGTGGTGGGCAGGAATAATATTTTGGACACGCTAAATCCACAAGGTGCTTGTGAAACTACCATGTGGGCTGCATAATAGTGTCATATGGGACTCTCTCTTAGAGAAGTCTGTAGGTACACAGTCAGGAGCTGTTGAGTAGATATGATTTTTAAAGCTATCTGTTTTGAGTTTGTAGCAAGAAGGGAGGAGCATCTGGGACTAATCCCTTTGACATTTAGTCATCAAGTAGAGGAGGAACCGACCAAGGAGATGGAGAAGCAACTAGAGAGGTAAGAGGACTGCCAGGAGAATGTTGTCACATAAGCCCAGAAAAGAACATATTTCAAGAAGGCAAGAGTGCTGCTGAAAGGCAAGTAAGATGTGGACTAAAAAATGAACAATGAATACAACACCAAGGAGACAGGGACAAAGACAAAGGAATTGTAGTGATCTTCTGGTTTCGCTTGTGTAATTCCATTTCCTCCTCCAGACTGTGGTCACATAAGACTAAGGCTCATGGGCTGCTGCTGCATGAAACAGGAAAAATATCCTTATCCCCTTTTAGGTCACACCTGAATGCATAGGTCACAGAATAATATTGCTTTGAAAAAAATAAATAAAAGCAAACAAAACAAAAATAATAATAATATTGCTTTGGACTTTCAGCATCTTAGGGAAATTTTAGTGAAATAGATTATATACATATGTATATTTTCCAAGGTTCACTCTCAAATTCTAAAGGAAGTAAGAGGGAAGCGGGTGTGGCTCAGTGGATAGAGCCCCCGTTTACCATATGGGAGGCCCGAGAGGCCCCGGGTTCGCTTCCCGGCGCCTCCTTGTGAGGGCAGGCCGGCTCGCGCGGCGCCATGGGCTGATGCGGCAAGACCTCATAGCAAGGGGGAGATAAGCAGACACAGAGAAGACACGCAGCGAATGGACACAGCAGCACAAGCAACAAGGGGGGGGGGATAAATAAAATAAAATAAATAAATCTTTAAAAAATAAATAAATAAATAAATAAAGGAAGTAAGAGAGGAGAGAGAGGTATACATAGGAAAAAGGAATGGCTACTAACCTAAAAATAATGCCTCCTTTCTCCCACTGGCTCTTTATACTGTGGACAAATTGCCCATAATCTCTTATCCAAGTAGACCCCTGGCAGGCCTGCCCCGATGATCCTCAACACACTAATGAATCCTTATAGCAAACACAACTGAAGCTGTCAAGATGAAGTCACTGCTAGATACAATTAAGATGTTTCCTTTCTAAAATAAATACTTCACTGAGCCTTAAGAGAAACCATTATTTATTCCTGTTATTGTGGCATGTGACTTCTGGAATGTCTGCAAACCTCAGAATCCACATCATTTCTTTATGGGGGGTAGGGGATGGGGACTCAATAAGATCAGTGCCAGCGTTTATCCCTTGGAGCTTCTACTGCTTATTCATTTCAGTTCTCCGGAAAAAAACAAATAAGCCTAACTTTTGCCCTCTCTAAATTAGTTCTTTGTTCATGATATCTTTCTTAAATTAGGACCTCAATGTTATGTGCATACTGTCCCAAGATCTAGAAATCTCTTTTAGATAAAGAAAGGATCAAGAAATATATTGCATGAGAAAAAGTACCAATGATATTCAGACAAATACCTTGGTAATCAACTGCTTTGAAACTCATCAAATTTGGTACTCAACACATTTTGATGCAAAAATTTTGTTCCGGTACTAATCATTTGTTAGGTACTTGATGCGCAAGCTGGAACTTCTCAGTGTCGGTTGCCTCCTGACTTGTTACCCTTTCCAACTGAAGCAAAGGGTCATGTGTTAGTCACATGGTAGCTCTTGCCCTGTGCACATCCCATTGCAGTTGTATCTTAGCTTCTGTGGTCATTTTGTGTATTTTTGTGTGTTTTTCTCATTGTGAGTCCTAAGAAAATGAGCAATGGTAGTGCTGAGCAGAAAGGAAAATTACTTCGCATCACCACTGAGCAAAAGAAAAAAAAAAGAAAGAATAGGTAAATATGAGAGTGGTATTCACATTACTGATCTTGCTAGGGAATACGGTATACCTAGAACAGTGGTCTGCACCATTATTAAGAACAAAGTAGCAAGAAAAAAGGCTGATGTTGCAAAAAGAGTTGAAGCAGTAACAAAGCAGTGTCCCCAAACGCTCCAGAAAGTTGAAAAGCTGTTATTAATTTGGGTAAATGAGAAGTTAGTGTGTGACAGTGTATCGAAAGCCATGATACGTGAAAAAGCAAGTGTTGCACGCCAATCTTTTGAAAAACGAACTAAGTGATGAGAGTGTTAAAGTTTTTAAGGCCAGCCACGGCTGGTTTGATAATTTTAAAAAGAGGATAATTTTAAAAAGAGGACGGGGAAGCGTTCTGCAGTTGTGGGAACATGGCATCGGTTAGCAGATAAGGCTCAGCGCTCTCACAAAAACAACAGAGAAAAAGTCTACAGCTGCCAGAGGGACCTGTTTTGGGGGTCAGCAAACCAGGACAGTGCTTCACAACTCCCAGGAGGTTAAGGGACAGAGAGACCAAGAAGCCAAAATTACAAACTGTGAGTTACTAACCCTCTGGCCACCAGAAAGGGCTCCCCTCCCCCATCCCGGAGATATTCAGCAAGGGTAAAACCCGTGGCGCATTGAAGCTGAGAGTAGACCAGACGTCTTCCTCCCTGCCAGCTATTACAAGGGAAAAGGGAGGGGGAGCCGAGAGGCTTTTCTTCAGTGAATTTGGTCAGCGGAGCCCACTTTGAATCTTGGCTCCAGCCAACCTAAAACAAAGGAATACTAAAAGAGATACACCTCTGTGGAAACATGCGCCAACAAGCGCCATCTGCTGGCCAGTCTGGAAATTACATGGACATAAACTGCTTTTAGAGCCCTCTTTACCCAACCCCTGGGAGAAAGTCTGCACCCTATTAGCGAGTCCCAGGCACGGTTTTTGGTAACTTAAGCTGGACAATTTTAAAGACTTAGGATAAGCTGAACCAAAAATCAAAGAACTGTGAAAAAATAACAATAGGTAAGAGAGAGAAATTGGCCATCAGAGTAAGTCACCAACATATCAGATGTCTAGACATCAGCAAAAAATTATGAGCCATACTAGGAGACAGGAAGAGATGGTCCAGCCAAAGGAACAAACCAAATATATTGAAGAGATTCAGGATATAAGACAAATAATCAATGATAATCACACAACTCTCATAAATCATTTTAAAGAATTGAAAGAAAATATGACTAAAGAGATAAAGGATATTAAGAAGTTACTGGGTGGGCATAAAGAACAATTTGAAAGTCTGCAAAGAAAAGTAACTGAACTTATGGGAATGAAAGACACAGTGGATAAGATTAAAAATATATTAGAGGCATATAAGAGCAGATTTGAATTGCTCAAAGACAGAGTTAGTGATTTTGAAGACAGAACATCTGAACTGGAAAAGACAGGAGAACAGAAAGAGAAGAGAATGGAAAAAATGGAACAGGGTCTCAAGGAATGGAATGACAATGCAAAATGCAGAAACATACATATTATTGACATCCCAGAAGGAGAAGAGAATGGAAAAGGGGCAGAAAGAATATTTGAGGAAATAATGACTGAAAACTTTCCTACCCTTATGAAAAACATAAATATCAATGTCCAAGAATGACAATGCACCACAAACAGAATAAACATGAATGGACATACACCAAGACACCTACTGTTCAGAATGATAAATATCAGAGATAAAGAGAAGATTTTGAAAGAAGCAAGAGAAAAACAAAGCATCACATACAAGGGAAACTCAATAAGATTAAGTGCTGACCTCTCATCAGAAACCATAAAGGAGAGAAGAAAGTGGTATAATGTATTTAAGGTATTGAAAGAGAAGAGCTGCCAGCCAAGAATTCTGTATCTGGCAAAGCTGTCCTTCAAAAATGAGGGTGAGTTCAAAGTCTTCACAGACATACAAAAGCTGATAGAATATGTTACCAAAAGTGCTGCAGCCTGAAAGGAACAAACAAGGGTGAGAAACTTGGAGAAGAGTGTAGAAACAGAGAATTTAGAAAGGGTAAAAAAAATAGACTATAGTATGATACGATAACTGAAAACCGAAAGTCAAAATAGATGAAATAAATAATGTCTTTACAGTTATACTATTGAATGTTAATGGTTTGAACTCCCCAATCAAAAGACACAGACTGACAGAATGGATTAAATAATATGACCCTACTAAATGTTGTCTACAAAAGACTCACCTCAGATGTAAGGACACAAGGCTAAAAGTGAAAGGTTAGAAAAAGTTATTCCATTCAAATAGTAACCAAAAAAGAGCTGGAGTAGCAATACTAATATCAGACAAAATAGATTTTAAATGCAAAACTGATATAAGGGATGAAGAAGGTCATTATATAAATAATAAAAAGGGCAATTCAACAAGAAATAACTATTCTAAATTTTTATGCACCTAACCTCAGTGCTCCAAGATAGTTGAGGCACACACTGGCAAAGCTAAAGGGAGCAATAGATGTCTTTACAATAATAGTTGCAGACATCAATACACCAGTCTCAGTATTGGATAGAACATCTTGACAGAGGATAAATAAACAGAGAACTTGAATAATATGATAAATGAACTAGACCTAACAGACATCTATAGAGCGTTGTATCCCCGAACAGCAGGATATCCATTCTTTTCCAGTTCTCAGAGATCATTCTCTAAGATAGATCATATTTTGGGTCACAAGACAAGACTCAATAAATTAAGAAAGATTGAAATTATGCAAAACACTTTCTCTGATCATAACAGAATGAAACTGGAAATCAATAATGAACAGAAAAAGGGAAAATTCGTAAATACATGGAGATTAAATACATGGAGGCATTTGACACTCTTAAACAACCAGTGGATCAAAGAAGAAATTGTAGGAGAATTCAGCAAATATCTTGAGATGAATGAAAATGAGAACACAACATATCAAAACCTATGGGACACTGCAAAGGCAGTGCTGAGAGGGAAATTTACAGCCCTCAATGCTTACGTTAAAAAAAGAAGAAAGAGCTAAAATAGAAAATATAACTGCACACCTAAAAGAACTAGAAAAATAACAGCAAACTAATCCCAAACCAAGCTGAAGGAAAGAAATAGTAAAGATCAGGGCAGAAATCAATGAAATCAAGAACAAAAAAACAATACAGAGACTCAACAAAACCAAAAGTTGGTTCTTTGAGAAGATCAACAAAATTGACACACCCTTAGCTAGACTGACAAAGAAAAAAACAGAGAGGACACAAATAAATAAAATCAGAAATGAGAGGGGGGACATTACCACTGACCCCACAGAAATAAGAAAGATCATAAGAGGATATTATGAACAACTATATTCCAAAAAACTAGAAAATGTAGACGAGATGGACAAATTCCTGGGAACACATGAGCCACCTACACTGACTTTAGAAGAATTAAAAGACCTCAACAAACTAATCACAAGTGAAGAGATTGAAATCTTCCAAAGATGAAAAGCCCAGGATCAGATGTCTTCACAGGTGAATTCTACCAATCATTCAAAGATGAACTAATACCAATCTTGCTCAACTCTTCCAAAAAAAATTGAACAGGAAAGAATGCTACCAAACTCATTCTATGAAGCCAACATTACCCTAACATCAAAACCAGATAAAGATACTACAAAAAAAGAAAACTACAGACCAATATCTCTAATGAATATAGACGCAAAAATCCTCATCAAAATAGTTGCAAACAGAATCCAAAAGCACATTAAAAGAATTAAACACCATCAACAAGTGGGTTTTATCCCAGGTATGCAAGGGTGGTTCAACACAAGAAAATCAATTAGTGCAATAAACCACATTGATAAATTGAATTTAAAAAATTACATGATCTTCTTGATTGATGCAGAAAAGGCATTTGACAAAATACAGCACCCTTTCTTAATAAAAACACTCCAAAAGATAGGAATAGAAGGAAGCTTTCTCAATATGGTAAAGTGCATATATGAAAAATCTACAGCTAGAATTGTACCCAATGGTAAAAAACTGAAAACTTTCCTGCTGAGATCAGGAACTAGACAAGGATGCCCACTGTCACCATTATTACTCAATATTGTGCTAGAAGTTCTAGCTAGGGCAATTAGGCTAGACAAAGAAATAAAAGGCACCCAAATATGAAAAGAAGAAGTAAAACTGTCACTATTCACTGCTGACATGATCCTAAATCTAGAAAATCATGAAAAATCCACAACAAAGCTATTAGAATTAATAAATGAGTTCAACAAAGTGGCAGGTTACAAGGGTTATATGCAAAAATCAATAGTGTTTCTATACACTACTGATGTGCAATCTGAGGAGGAAATCAGAAAAAAATTCATTTATAATAGTGACAAAAACAATCAAATATTTAGGAATAAACTTTAAAAGGACATAAAGGACCTCTACTCAAAAACTACAAAACATTGCTAAAAGAAACTAAAGAAGACAAATAAATGGAAGGACATTTGGTGTTCACGGACTGGAAGACTAAATATTGTTAAAATGTCAATTCTACCCAAACTGATTTACAGATTCAACACAATCCCAATAAAACAGTATTTTTTGCAGAAATAAAAAAGCCAATAATAAAATTTATTTGGAAGGTTAAGGAACCCCAAATAGCCAAAAATGT
This sequence comes from Cabassous unicinctus, assembly GCA_029593785.1. Lineage (NCBI taxonomy): Eukaryota > Metazoa > Chordata > Mammalia > Cingulata > Chlamyphoridae > Cabassous > Cabassous unicinctus. The sequence goes on from JAQZBX010003033.1 coordinate 62,243, forward strand.
CTTTAAAAAGAACGAAGTTGGAGGACTCTCACTTCTTGATTTTAAAGCATATCACCTAGCTTCAGTGGTAAAAACAGCATGGTACTGGCATAAAGACAGACAGATTGACCAATGGAACCAAATCAAGAACTCAGAAATTGACCCTCACATCTACAGTCAAGCGATTTTTGACAAGGCTGTTAAGCCCACCCAGCTGGGCCAGAACAGTCTATTCAACAAATGGTGCTGGGAGAACTGGATAGCCATATCCAAAAGAAAGAAAGAAAGCCCCTATCTCACACCTTATATAAAAATTAACTCAAAATTTATCAAGGACCTAAATATAAAAACAACCACCATAAAAATCCTAGAAGAAAATGTAGGAAGACATCTTCAAGATCTTGTGATAGGCAGTAGTTTCTTAAACCTTACGCCCAAAGCACGAGCAACAAAAGAAAAAATAGATAAATGGGATCTCCTCAAAATTCAACACTTTTGCACTTCAAAGGACTTTGTCAGAAGGGTAAAAAGGCAGCCAACTCAATGGGAGAAAATATTTGGTAATCATATATCTGATAAGGGTTTAATATCCATAATCTATAAGGAGACCATACAACTCAACAATAAAAAGACAAAGTATCTGATTAAAACATGGGCAAAAGACTTGAAAAAGCAACCTTTCAAAGAAGAAATACAAATGGCAAAGAAACACATGAAAAAATGTTCAACATCACTAGCGATTAAGGAAATGCAAATCAAAACTACAAAGAGATATCATTTCACACTTTTTAGACTGGCCGCTATTAAAAAGTCAGAAAACTGTAAATGTTGGAGAGGGCATGGAGAGATAGGGATGCTTATTCACTGTTGGTGGGAATGTAGAATGGTATAGCCACTGTGGGGGACTGTTTGGCAGTTCCTAAGGAAGTTAAATATAGACTTGCCTTGGATCCGGCAATACTATTGCTAGGAATATACCCAGAAGAACTGAGAGCAGCAACACGAATAGATATCTGCACACTGATGTTTATAACAGCATTATTCACAATAGCCAAAAGTTGGAAACAACTCAGGTGTCCATCAACTGATGAATGGATAAACAAATTGTGGAGTATACACATGACAGAATATTATGCAGTGGTAAGAAGAAATGAAGTCATGAAACATATGACAACATGAATGAACCTAGAGGACATTATGTTGAGTGAAGCAAGCCAGACACAAAAGGAAAAATAATGTATGATTGCCCTATTATTAACTAAATATATTATGTGAAACATGAATATGGTTAGAATTGTGTATATAAGACCATTTTTCCTTGAAGCTGAACAAATATATGTTAATACTACAAAATGTTAATATCAGACAAAAAAACCCATTATACTAAGTGAAGGAGACCAGATACAGAGTACTATGTATTGTATGATTCCATTTATATAAAATGTAAATATAAATAAATTCATAAAGATGAAAGATTAGTTGTTATGTAGCTCTGAGGAAGGAATGCGAAGTGGTTTGGAGTCTTTCTTTTTGGAGTAATGAAACTGTTCTAGAATTTTTAAGGTGATGAATGTACAACATTATGATTATACTAAAAGCCATTGATTATATGCTTTGGATAGAATAGCCAGAAACAGCAGCTATGTACAGTGGGGGAAGCATAGAAAGACTGAGAGGTGAGGAATTTTCTTGTTTGTTTCTTAGTTTTTTGTTTATTATTATTAATACTGAAATAAATGAAAATGCTCTAGTAGCGATTGAAGTGCTGAATGCACAACTACGTGATTATAGCAAATACCATTGATTTTATACCTTGGAGGAATTGTAAGCTTTATTAATATATATCAAGAAAATTGATTAAAAAATAAAAAAGAGGACCGGCATCCATAGTATAGTGAGGCATGGTGAGGCAGTGATAGCTAATAAAAAGGCTGCTGATGAATTTGTCAGTGAATTTCAAGACTATGTTGAGGCTGAGGGTTTTATTCCCCACCAAGTTTTTAACTGTGATGAGACAGCAGTTTTTTGGGGAAAAACCGCCAAGTAGGACCTACATCACAAAAGAGGAGAAAGCATTACCAGGCCACAAACCAATGAAGGACAGGCTCACTCTATTGTTGTGTGGGAATGCTAGTGGGTGACATAAAACTCAAGCCTCCACTAGTCTATCATAGTGAAAACCCATGAGTTTTCAAGAAGCATAATGTCATAAAAAGCAAACTTCATGTGATGTGGAGGGCAAATAGCAAAGCTTGGGTCATGAGGGCAATGTCTGGTCCCTCGGTGAAAAAATATTTGCTGGAGAAAGATTTGCCTCTGAAAACTCTCCTACATTTGGACAATGCATCTGCTTACCCTCCATGCTTGGAGGATGACTTACTGGAAGAGTTCAGCTTTATCACTGTAAGGTTCCTGCCCCCCAACACTACTCCTCTCATCCAGCCCATGGACCAGCAGGTCATTTCAAACTTCAGAAGGTTATACACGAAGGCGTTTTTCCAGAGTTGCTTTGAGATCCCCTCTGACACCCAGCTGACCCTCACAGAATTCTGGAAGGAACATTTCAATATCCTGCACTGCCTTAACCTTATTGATAAGGCCTGGAACGAAGTCTCTTATAGGACAATGAATTCGGCATTGAAGAATTTGTGGCCAGAAGCTGTGATTCAGAGACACTTCAAAAGGTTTGAGGCTGACCCCAAGCCTGCTGGTTCAGAGGGTACAGTTGTGCAGGAGATTGTATCTCTGGGCCAATCCACGGGTCTGGAGGTTGATGCTGCTGGAATATTGTGAAGAGCTCAGCACTAAGGAGCTGCAGGAACTACAGAAGAGCACCAACAAGAGGTGGCTGGAGAGATTCAGGTGAGGAGGAGATAAGGCAGGATGTCCCCAGTTCCTTGATACATGAAATGTTTTAAAAAATGGGGGAAGTTCAAAACTTTGTGGAGAAGTACCATCTGGACAAAGCTCTGACAAGCAGAAACGTGAATTTATTGAATGACCAAACAATTTCACACTTTTGAGGAATTCTGAAAAGAAGACAGAAGCAGTCCTCAGTGGATAAGTTTTTAGTGAAAGTGACAAAGAGTGTGTCAGAGCCTCTGGTGCAACTTGAAAGGAAGAAAAGAGAAAGAACACCTGAAGTGCAAGTGCCCAATGTTCTATTGGAGGGGGACTCTCCTTCCAAGCAACACTCCATGTAACGTCTCCTCCTCACCCCTCTTCTCCCACCACCTCATTAGGCCATGGACTCTTCTCAGTACAGGTAAAGTGAAGTTTTTATTTTATTTAATCTAAGTATTTATTAATTGTTAGGTTTATTTCTCATGTAAAGTAATGATATATAACCCTATTTTTTTACATATTGCCTTAAAAATGTGCATTGTCTTTGGTTTGGGAACACATTAAATTTATTTACATTATTCCCTATGGGAAAATTTTGTTTGGTACTCGTTGTTTTTGGTACTTGTTGCACCTCCAGGAACCAATTAATGACGAGTACCGAGGTACCACTGTAAATTAGAATCCAGCTGCTTATACGATCTAGCTCAAGAACTTGAATAAGCACATGGGGATGAATAGGTAAAATGTATTTGAAACTATTTAGCGAGGTGACCAGCACATCAATATTCTCATCTTCATTCATCTTATTGAACACCTACTAAGTGCCACACACTCTGCCAATCATTGTAGGTACAGTGTTGAAGAGAGACAGTGCCCATTCTCAGGGATGTTACAGGGTGTATCTGTAAAATGAAGATAATAGTATTCACTTCATTCACTTGTCCAGGGGTCACAGAAGAAAATTCCTTATCAACTTGAAAATGCCTTATCAACTTGATAGACTATGCCGGTTCGTATTCATATGTCTAATGACAAAATAATTATACTTCAATTCCTGATGCAGAGAGAAGGGAGAGGATAAAATTCTGATATACATCTTACTTTCCGTAAGCGCATTAGTAATTTTCTGAAAACACTGCATTATGTTTGTCTTGGCACGGGGATTGTGTGAGTTTTGGAGGGCTAAAAGTTTTGCTGAGGCTGGCAGTGAGATTCTAGAAAAGGAAGAGATTACCAGATTTTTGGGAACTGATAAAAGAGAGGTAAACACAAAGAGACAGGGACAAAGACAAAGGATTTCTGAGCACACTGAACATCCAAAGGCAGGAAGAGGAAATTCTGAAAAGCATGAATCAGCCCTTGAATCTTTCTAGACTGAGAATCTGACCAGTAAAAGGGGCGGAGGGTGGAGAGCAAAGAAGTCGTAGCATGTCTATAAATGTGACTTTCTGAGGAGCCTATAAATGCCTATAAATGCAGAAGGGATACATGTTGATATTTGTCTATAAACTCTCCAAGTGACCAGTCGTTGTTAGAGCATCTGAAGGATGGGAGGGAGGGGACAATCATTCTCTCCTAATTTCCCTAATATCTAGTTACCTTCCTGAAAGAAAAAATGATTAAATTCCCTTTTTTATTTTTAAATTGTGTATGATGACAATGATAATGACATTTTGAAGATATTCCATGCTCATGGTTCAGAAGAAAAATGTTTTGAAAGTTACTTGGAATAGAAGACTCCAAGGCTTGTTCAAATAAAAGATGCTAGTCAAATTCATTTGCATTCCAAAGGTCTGAGGTATCTGAGGGCTGATGAGGAAAATTCTAGAAGGAGAGAGTGACCAGAGAAGCTTCAATCTGCCAGCATGCAGAGAAGGAAAATACCTATGGCAATTTGTATTGGAGGGAAAGGCCTGGGAAGACAAAATGTTAAGGATTTTTTGGGTGTAATTCTATGTTCTATATAATGTGGCTCCTCACAAAACTGCTATGACTTCAGTTCTTGTGTTCCTTGTAGAAACAAGTGAAGGCACAAAGTTCTGCCTTCTGGATAGTCATTGCTGTCAGCCAAAACAATATTTGGCAAAGGCAGACACAGGTGTTAGGAAGCCCGTGGCTGATGTCTGGGCTATGTGTATATAGAGACCTACTCTATTTTTATTTCAACTCTCTTGAACAATTAGACTGTTTTTCAGAATCAATAAATCAATCCAAATCAATAAATTTCCTCTTTCATTAGTGCTTGTAAATGTTTGCTCATAAATCAGAATAGTCAAAACTTCCAGTATATTACTATTATAATCATTTTTTATAAATGTCAAAATTTAGCAATCTTAACTGGTCAAAAAAAATTGCCAAACTTCAGAGAAGACAGGAGAAAGGAATGGAGCAAACCATGGAAATGTTAGTGAGCAAAAAACCAGGAGGGAATGAATTTGACCATTGTCCATTTTGGCTTTGGATAAGAAAGATGGGAGTGGGGAGATAGCTGGAAACAGAATTCACAAATGACTAGTCAGGTAGGAAAGGTCGGGGGAAGAGTGAATGGAATGTTTCTAGTCTTTAAAGAAGAGTGTGGGGGGGAAACGGATGTGGCTCAAGCGGTTGGGCTCCCATCTACCATATAGGAGGTCCAGGGTTCGATTCCTGGGAACTCCTGGTGAAAAGCAAGCTGGCCCGCATGGCGAGCTGGCCCACGTGGAGTGCTGGCCCAAGCAGAGCGCTGGCACAGCAAGATAA